>JARJCM010000242.1:0-158420 GCA_029233265.1 Mycena alexandri
TGGTTCACACAGTTACTTCTGGATCCAACAAACAACGCTGCAATTTCTATAGACTGGTTTACAACAGAGAAGGTACTTTATCTCCGCTTCGACTGGCCTGAGCACACCCTTATCGACAGTGCGATGAGCGGGGCATGAACTGGTCTCTAGCGGTATTTTATGAGGCTTTATATACTGTTCAGAGAGAAAATGATGAGGTAAAGAGAAATGAGTAAGACAGGCCGATGTTCTGGTCATGCGACCGCCTCCGGAAGACGAGCCGGGTCCATTCGTGGTCTAGGCTTGCCTAGCTAGCCAACTATCTGACCATCTCGACAGCCAAGCCGGGTATAATTGCCTTTCTCAGCGTGCTAGTCTGCACCCGAGCGATTCTCCATGTGCAACTCCACTCCGGAACTACTATTCCCGGTGCAGCTTGCTCATAATCACGCCATTCCACCCCGCTATCTTACGGACTGAACATCCTAGCGTTCATCCACTGCTCCATCTCAACATGAATTCACTGTTTCTGCTATTTGTCTTCGTTAGGCGCTTTGGATCGCGTCGCGTCCATCACCTGACCTGCTGGTGGGTATACTCCTATACCCCTATAGTTGGTCCCTTCGCATTGTCTCAGCTAGCGCCACTTCGGCCGCTACTATATCGACTTCAACAGGGTCTGTCCAGCTGCTATGGTACTAGCCGCCTTCCTACACCTGCTAGCTCGCTCGAGCTCGTTCCTACTCTGCGCTAGCTCCGACCAAAGCTCCGTCTGTGCAGTCGTTGGTCCTCGTTCATAGAATCCTTGACACTCTGAGGTACTAGACCTGTATGTTTATCTCCTTGATGCGTGTATTCACCTAGTGTAACGCTTGTAAACCGCGCCTAGCACTATAACTTGTACTACAGCCAGCAGCCGGAGCTCACTCTGACTCTCCTTTGTACCACCGAACAGAGTTCCCATTGCTAGTTTATAGCCCTGAGAAGCTAATAATGTACCTAATAGAAGCTAGCAGACTTTGTCATGCGCTAGCTCTAAAAAGCGCAAAATGTAGCTAGATGGCAGCACATTGCAAACACGCCGTTTCACCGGCGTTCCGCGTGCGCACGGCCTTGCATCCAGAGGTTGGCGGGAGCATCATGACGATGAAGGACGCTGCGCAACCGGTGACGACCAAGACCCACCGCTTCCATGTGACTGACCAACCAATACCTTGAAATCGATAAGCAAATTAAAACGGTAAGTGTTCCATGGGCACTCACCTGGAGTTGCAAATTGTACAGTGCGGTCGTCAATCCATGAGTATCCAACCTTTTCACGAGTCAGTCGAGACAGCTAAACCTGTATCCCAACAGGAAAAACCATACCACCAGCGCGAAAGTTGCCTACAGCACATTTCAGTCAAGAATCAACCAGGACAAGAGAGGACCCACGCAGCACATAACGTTCCCAGCGAGGTACCGCTGGCAGCCCATATAGTAGGTTTATTGCAAAATATACTGGGCTTGACCACATGATGATTTGAAAAAAGAACTGGTCATGTCCAGGCACTGCCACAACTCAGTGTATATAGGTAATGTAGGCCCGGCAGGCCTCAACGGCGATCAAAATGATCGCTCAACTGCATCATAGTGATGGCCCGGCATGTTCGGCACCCCATCAGGGAAAACGAATATAGATGTCCGTTTTGCTCGGAACATCAGGAAATGAATAAAAATTGGCATTGCGCCGGCATCCTCGGCATGCCGCATCGGGGAAAATCAATACAGATGTCCGCTCATCTCGGAACATCAGGGTATGAACAAGAAGTCCGATTTTCACGGGATTCCGGTGCGGTCAATAATTGCGCAGAAAAAAAAAACATATATTTGCAAAAAGTGATCTGTTGCTTTCCGGCCGTGTTACTACTCAAGGGATCAAGGGATCTGTTTGGAATAGTTTGTGGCGCCACATTCCCAGCATGTAATTCAAAAGAGATGGCATTACGGCATGCCAAACGGTTTTCTCGGAGAGACATATCGGCATCAATTCAAAAAATATTCAAAAAATCACCCTCGTGCCTATACAGAACCAAGAATATTCATCCCTACCCCTGGTACCCTCTGCCTTCCTCTCCTTCTTTTCCCCGCCGTCCCCTTCATCGCTGTCGTCTTGTTGCATCCCCCATTAAATCTCCGTCGCATCATATCTCCATTGCCATCAAACATTTGTTCCTTCCTCCTCTCCTCCTGGTACACTGTACAGCGGTCAGTAGGCGTCTAGCTACCCTTTGGGCCAAGAGGACTTACCAGATTCGCTCCAGCGCCCATACTACATCCTCCAGCGCCTCTTTCCACCCGCCCATCCCGCCCTCGTCCCCGCGCAGCGCATCAAACCACCATCGGAGACAAATCAAAACATTCAACATTCCGTTCGGCCCCGTCGACGCCACCGAGCCCCAGTCTCCATCTCCCTTCTTCTCGAGCCGTATCGCCACGCCCGCCGTTCGCGCGCGCCACTTTGGGTTAATATCTACCCACCACGCCCACCATTTCACCGCGAAGGAAAATACGTCCATGATCGCGGGGACGGGTCCCCCAGACCGCGCACGCGCTATCCATCCAGATACTTCCTTGGGACGCAGCGCTGTCCCCTTCCCCTTGGCCTACAAACGCGAAGAAAGGTTAGTACTCCTTCCTTTAGGTAGTGAATCTTCGCACTAACCGGCCCTACGAAGTTCGCCGCCTTCTCGTACTTCCACCACAAGTCAACGGCCTTCAGCCACAGGTCCCCGCCGCCGCTTGCCAACAGCGTAACGTGGGCGTCTGCTGTCCACTTCGGCACGTTGTCGTCCCCCACCGCGGTCTGGCATCCCCCACTTCCACCCTTTTTCCCCTTGGCCTTTGCCCTGCCGCCTCGAGCGCGTCCGCCTCCTTGTTTCCCTTTCGGGGTGGGTGTTCCCTCGCGGTCCTCGTCATCGTCATCGGACCCGCTCGTATAATCGTCGCCTTTGCCTTTTATTTCCTCCACCGTCCTCTCCCTCCGGCTTCCGCTTCATCTCCTTTCACACGTCTTCCATCAACGTCGCCATGTCGTCCTTCAAGCGGAAACTCGCGAGGATCTCGTTGTTTTGCGCCATGTTGTTCTCGCGTGTCAGCTCCCACTCCGACAACCTTCCCAAACGGTTGATACGCAAGCTCCGTGACCCAGGCGTGAGCGCCATCACAGCCCTTTGCAGCGGGCCATTGATTGCCAAACCCTCCAGCTCGGGTGGCACCTCTGGCGTCGCTCCTCGGGCGCCGACATCCATTTCTTCATCCCTCGACCCTCCCTCATCACCGCCTCCAGGACCGTCCTTTTCCGCCCCCGACGGATTCGGCCCCGCCGTAGACGCAGTCGCCGACAGCAACTCGCTGCATGGTGGAGGCGTGGGTGAGAACGCGTGCGTATTCAGCAATTCGCTTCCGGATGGAGGGGGTGGCCGCATCGTTGGCGGGTGGGACGACGGTGGAGATGGGGCAAGAGGTGCTGCAGGGAGGGGCGTCGTTCCGGGGGCAAGGGGTGCTGCAGGGGGGCTTGTCCTTCCGGGGACCGACGAAGAAGACGGGTCGGGCACCGCCGCCGATCCAGAGGGGTGTTTGACGGTCTGGGGCGTCCCATTGGCGGCCGCGATGTACTGCATGAACTGTTTTACCACTGGCTTGTAACCACTCGGGTCCCACCGCGTGAAGTCGACACCGTCTGGTCCCTCCTCGTTCTGCCCATCCACTGTTCCCCCGTGCACCGATCTAACCTCGACCTACCCGTCTATCACCGCACCCACAAGCATCGTCACTTGGTATCCGGTCAGCTTACAGATCGACAGGAGCAGTGGCTGAACGTGTGGAGGACTGGCGTGCAATGGTGCACAAGTTCGAGGCCGATTCTAAGTCGCCAAACCCGTACGAGTCGAAGTCGAAGGGTGAGTACGGTCGAAATGGTGTAAATTGAAGTATTAACTCCCGATAGCGCTGACAGAAGCTGACGTCCACCTAAGACTTGCGGAGGAAGAGGCTGAACGGGGGCAGACGTCGCTTCACGACGTGAGCCCGACTGGCTTCATCTACGCCGGGTTGGAGCTGGAGGATCGACAGCAATACTTGCTGTAGCTTTTAACCTACAGGGATGGACCTAGCCAGGGGACCCTTTGGCTTTTCACCGGGAGCTAGCCAAGGCATGGCTAGCCTCGTCCTCCCTGCCAAGTCGGTGTGTTTCTGCGTCCTAGCGGCAACTGCCGGTGTCCTAGTTGGTACATTTGTAGCCAAGAAATAAATTTGTTTATTACCGCCTCCCGATTTGGCCTGCGTTCCATACCAAACCCAAATTTCCGTCCGCCCTTCCTAATTTGGCCTCAACCATCAATCATACCTGCTGATTAGATTGAGTGGCGTCTTATCGTCTCCCGCCAAGGCAGTCAAATCTGGAACTCGCCCTCAATCGCATAGTTTAGTAATTAACAATTTGTTTATGTTTTTTTTGCATCCTTGTGTTCATTATTCATCCCCTCACGACGACAGACCACGTTAGACAGCTGATTACTGTGCTACATGTCCTATATGTCTACGTTTCCCCGCTCTGACCTGCCAGAAGAAAAAATCAATCCTTGTCCAAATTGAACACAATACGTCCTGCGTACCTTCCTCGAACAGCGTCGTAAGAGCCCCACCCTCCGCGTCATCCAAAACAGACGCGGCAGCCACGTCACCCAAGGAAACATTCAGTTGTTTGAAAAAAGACGCGCGGAGTTCACCGTCAACGGCCGCCCGCTTTAGGGCGTATGCCATCATCCCCGCGCGTGTAGCCGCCCCTATCTCCCTCTCGTCCGATCCCATCGCGCGCGCTCTCCAAATTCCGGCCTGCCACTCCAAGTACCGCATCACCCGACGCATCTCCTCCCGGAGGACATTCACCTCCTCGTCCCACCGAGTTTTCTGCGCCTTTGCTCGGGCCCATTCTACGTGCAAAGCTTCGGGCGAAAGGTTAGATGATACGAAAAACGGAGCTCAGTCCACTCACAGTTGTGCAAATCTGTCTCGTCCGGATCGAGCGCCCCGCGCGAAGCCCAAATCCAGGACATCACAGTCCTAGACGTCCCAGCTATGTGGCGTGGTGTTCGCCCACCCTTGCCCGCCGCGATCAGCGACAGCTTCTTCTTCGCTGACGCCTCGTCATCCTTCACATCCGCGTCCAGCGTCAAATCACTCTCCTTCAACGGCTTGAAGTAAGGAGCGTAGTTGGCACCCTTCAGTTTGAGCAGGGCGGCCCTCGCCTGATTGTACTTCGCCGCCGTCGCGGTGATCCGGTCGCTGATTTGACCAACCAACGAATTTGCCCGCGTGGCCCTATGCTGCCCCCCGACATTCCCACCATGCTTCCAGTACAAGACGTGCCACTTTGAGTGCAAGCGAGCACGCAGCTGCGCGAGGGCATCAGTGCACTGCGCCTCGCGCAGCTTGGCCTCCATCTCCGGCAGCCCCTCGTGACAAGTTGCGCGCTCGGTGTCAGTGAGATCAGAGGGCAAGAACAGGCGGATGTTCTCGGCCTTCACCGCAGGCGCCTCAGAATTGCGCAAGCGCTCCACGCGTTCCATGGCACGGATCGCTCCGGGCGTATAGATCTCCTGGAGCGCCCGGAACGGACGCAGCTTGGCTAGAAACGCCAGTCTGCTTTCCTGCAATTTGCTCGCGCGATCTGCGGTGACCAGTGTCATCCCCAGAACTTCTGCCTTTATCCGCCGCCTGGTAGATGGGTTGTCAGTGCTATGTGCGCGCGCCCGCCTCAGTAACGACTTACTGAGTGTCCTCCAGCTGCAACCTCGCCGTGAGGAACGCCGTAGCACTGGTTCCGTGCAACGGTGCTGTACCCCGCTCGGCGGCCGCCTCTTCGTCCTTCTTCAAGTCAGTGCGGATGTCCGCCTCCAAGGGACCATCTAAGTCATGGAGTCGTCAGTATACGCCCCAGTCGTACCCTCAGACCACATATCCTTCGCGTGAACCAGGTAGGGATTAGGGAGCAATCGGTCGGCGAGGAACGCGTCGACGCGTTCCTGCCATGCACTCCGCACCTCGGACGGAATGCTTTTATTGACCTCCTTCCATGCGGCGACCTGCTTCGCGGGCTCCGCGATGGCGACAATAAGTTTGCGTTGAAGAACATCCGCTGTCAGAGCGGTTAGCGTGGAGTAAGGAGACATCATATTCTTGCGCACCTTGCCCCAAATTTTTTATCCAGTTATGGTAGTTTATCTTGTCGTCCAGAGTGTCCGCGCGATGCCCCAGTCCCATATTCTTCATGTGATACGCGAAGGCGTTGAGTTCGGCCCAAAGTCGCTCGATCCCTTCACCATCCGTCTTCCCCACTCCATGTAAAAAGCTGAGACTATTCAAGTTGGTGCAAGCGGCCTCATGCAACGACGCGTGCCAAACAGGCAGCCCAGTTTGGAAGAGTATTGATTCAAAGTCCAGCTGCAGGTCCGCCGGCAGCTGGCGCACGTGTTCGTACAAATTTTTCCCCCACTGACAGGCGATATCGTAAGAGAACGTGAGCTCCATGCCAGTGAGCCCCGCGACCGACGACATCACAATAAAGTCCATATTCGCGTATCTGTTGCGCTCATTAGTAAATGTGGTATGCGCCACTCAAAGCTGGCTCACCTCTCTCCCTTTTGAAGATCACCCATCCCATTGGGCCGCACGCACTCGTGCCGCGCGCATACAACCCCCCCCACCCCTGACACACGCAGCCCCTCGGTATTTCGCGTCTCTTTCTGCATCAGCGCTGCAAACGCAATACACGTGCTGACCTACGATATACAATTAGTCCAGGCTCATCCCACCGTAGTAAATGGTAACTCGACTCACGTCTTTTTCCGCGATGTACTTCTTTAGATGTTCTTTGTACCTGGAAGGGTCGACCCAAGCCCCCCACCCAGGCCCCAGCGGCGGATCGTCCCGTTCGTTGGCCCGGATACGATTCTTGAGTTTGAAGTTCGCGTCCACCGCTAGGATCGTCCTGTAGAGGTATCTATAAACAAGGACCTTAGTATCGTTGATGCGGTCCAGCACTCTGCACGACTTACCGGTATTTGGGATCGACATGGCGCCAGTTTGACGCCAGGTTGCGGCCGTCGTGTGGGCACGTCCAACAGTCGACCATCGTTTCGCCCAGTTTCGTCGCCGCCATGCCGTTAGCGTTGTGTTGCACCCCCGCTCGTTTGACACTTTGCAAAAAGGCCCACTGGCGCGCCATCCGGAGGAACGCTTTGTACCGATCCTATCGAATGGTTAGACACCCTCCGCACCAGTACCCCACTGAACTCACTGGTACCTTCCCCAATCCCGTCGACCCCATGGGGCTCGTCATTCGCTCGAGCGCTGTGACAAAGTCATGCGCGTTAAGATTTCCAATGACGGTGTAAAGCCGGAACGCCTCCAGCACGCGCACAGTCGCACACGTATCCGGGTCCAAGCCTGACGCCGGGAACCACGCGTTATGCATGCATTCGCGGCGAGGGTTTAGAGTGTCGCTGTGATCGCATCCACACCGGCGATACCGAATTCCATGTATCCCACTCGTGTTGTGACGGAGAGCAGTCGGCTAGAAGTCGGCAGCTAGTTCCGGCACACAAGAGTTCAAGAGATTTGAGAGTTGTCGGTTGGTCGGTCCAACAAGGAGATAAGTGGCGTAAGTAGTAGATTGACCAGAGAATCGTAACTACGGACATCCGGTATATATAGGGTAGATAGGAGGTGAATGAGTAAGGTAAATAGAGACGGAGACAGACAGGCGACGGATAGGGATGATTGTCGGCAAGTCGGGAATACAGTTGAACCGTGGGAACGGAGGATACGATAGGATATGGAAGTAAGAGAGAAAAGAAAGAAAGCGCGGGAGCGCACCGTTACATCCGCCCTCCAGGGCGTCCAAAAGACGCCCTACTCCATCATCGGAACGTCGCCATGAGAGTTAGAAGGCCCTGCTCCCTCCGTCGGAGTAGGCCCGGTCGGCGCGTCGCCAGAAGGCGCCTCCTCCTCGAGGCGCTGCTTCTTGACAGCCTCAGCGGCCTTGAGCATGAGCTTGCGCTTGCGGTCGAGCTTCGCCATGTCCTCAGACATAATCTGGCTGCCGCTGGCGTCCTCCTGGGTCCTCCTCGCGACGCGCTGCTTGTAGTACCTAAGCTCGCGAGCCTCCTCGAGAAGACGGCGGCGCTCGGCGTTCTCGAAGTACGACCGAGTGACAGCAACGTGATCATCGGGGAGATAGCGCTCACCCAGCATCTCGTGTTCGAGGACGCCGAGGGCCGCGGGGGTAGCAGGGGTAAGTTTGTCGTCCCAGCTAATTGTGTTGGTCTCGTCGTCGATGTAAGCCCAGCCGAGGCCGGACTGATCGTGCGCGTTCATCATCTGCGCAAAGTTGGTGTAGTAAGCGGGCTGGCGGTCGGGCTATCGTCGCCAGTGATGAGTGCGACATTGTAGTCGGCGTAAAGACGAACAGTATACGCCGACATCAGCTCAGACCCAAGTCCGGGAATGGTGAACAAGAAGAGCAAGCGGGTGATGCGCTGAAGACCGGCGTGGAGTTTATTAATCTCCCGGAGACGCTCGGGAAGGGTGGGAAACGCCGTCTTAGCACTGAAGACGGTGGCCGAGTTAATGGGATGATTGGGAGCCATTGGAGAGACAAGAGGGGTGCCAGCAGGCGGTGAAAACTCCTCGATGAGTTCACCTGCCTTATATGCCCAGAAGCAAGACATTGCTGATCCGATGAAAAGCTCCTCACTGTCCCTAGGGAGTGTTCCTGATCCATAGGGGAGTTCCTTGACGTCTGAAACACCCGCTGCCTTCAAGTATTCAGTCATCGCTTGAAGGTTCTTGGCCTGGTGGTAAGGCATCCAGCTCTTATCACCGGATTTCCACAAAATCTCGAACAGGGCCATCGATCGGCGGCCGTAATGGCTAACAATTCGTTCAACGGCCCATTCGTTGGTCTCGTCTTCAAGGGAGATGCCCAGCTGATTATCCAGACGACCAGGGAATTTGCGATCATCATTAGGAACATGAATCCGCAGCAGAGAGGAGTGGAAGACATTGTGGATCCCCCTCTGCTTCATATTGGAGGACAATTCCAGTTGAAAGGATTCGTTGCCAAAGTCCTTGATGATAGAGTAGGGTCCAATGAACTTGGGAATGAGTTTGCGCGCTAAGCCTTTCTCAAATTTCAGGTTCTTCGTGCTGAGGTACACCAAGTCACCAGTCTCGAAGGGGGCAGGTTGACGTTTCCTGTTCACCGATCGAGTCTGTTTGACCCTAGCCGCGATCATGGAGTCATGCGCGGCCATAACGGCGAGGCGGCGCTCCAGCGCGAAGCGGGCAACACCGGGGAACTCACGAGTTCGGTCCAAGTTCCACAAAAGGGTCTGAGGCATACGTCCCGTGTTGAGGAAGAAAGGTGAATATCCAGTGGACTCAGAGCGAGCGGAGTTCATCGCAAACTCGATGGCTGGGAGCTTCGACACCCAGTCCTTCTGCTTGGCACCGATGCACTGGCGGAGCATCTGGGTTACAGTCCGGTTGGCGCGTTCAGTTCCGCCATCTGACTCCGGATGATATGCACTAGACATATTGAGTTTAACGCCAATAAGCTCACGGAGGCGTTTCTAGAACACGCTAGTGAACAGGGAGTCACGGTCGCTCACAATGGACTTTGGTAGCCCATGTAACTTGTAGACAGTTTCGAACATCAATTCAGCCATTTGACGCGCTGTGTAGTTTATCCGCCCAGGGACAAGATGTACCATCCCTGTAAGAAGGTCGATTATAACAGCAATAGAATTGAAGACACCATCGCGGTTCTTCGACTCTGGCAGAGGTCCAACGAAGTCTATGCCGATGGAATCCCAAGGTTCCAGTGGAGGGTTGAGCGAGTGCAAGAAGCCATATGGCTTCTGGTTGCTGGGTTTGCTGGGTTTGCACGTTGAGCAGGACTCACAGAAGCTGCGAGTATCATTGACCATGGTTTTCCACCAAAAGTGGTCGCGCAGATAGTCGAGTGTTTTGCGAAGACCCAAGTGAGCCAAAATAGAGTGCGCCTCCGAGATAATAATTTCGCGAAGGTTACGGCCGCGGTAAGTGATCTTGGGTACACACAGGACACGATGGTCGTTGTCTTTGAGGTAAATTAGACCGTCTTCGACTTCAAAGTTGCGATACGACTTCGGAGAGTCCAAGATTTGCTTGAAGAATTGATCTTCGCCGTAATTGCTTGCAATCAAGGAACGCAAGTCCAGTCCATGCCAGCCAGAGTTAACAACCTTAGTCAGAGACTCGTCCAAATTGCCTAGTTCACGAGCGAGCTCGGCCTCATCTTCAGCGTTAAACACCGAAGAGGGAGGAGGAGAGTTGTTGGCGTGAGAAGCCGCACCCGTATTTGATTCCGCGGCAGCATTTGCCGGCGGATCAATGACAGGTGGCGATGTGTGGGCATCACTCTGCTCTTGGCTTCGACGTCCATCTGCGCTGGTCTCTGGGATGTTGTACACCCCAGATGCCTTTGCAGATCGGGTTTTACGGGAATTTTTCTTGGTACTCCCGCCCTCCTTTGGAGCCGAACCGGTTTTGGATCCAAAAGTTGACTCAACATCGCTTGACCCTGACTTCGCGTCGGGTAGGCTTGACTTCGCGTCAGCCTCTCTTGCCGCTTTCGCCATCGAACGGGTAACCCGGTCGCTCGTCAAGGCCATCGCTTCAAGACCCGCGAAGACAGGCATGGAAATAGAATTAATCTCCAAAACGTTGTTGTCAATCACGTCGTGATAGGTATACTCCGAACGCGCGCACACCGCGCCCGGCGCCTCGTTCGAATATAAGACGTTTTCAGAGCCAGGTATGTATACCACCTCGAAGTCGAAGATAGAAATCTTCTCAATCCAACGCGCTTGGCGGCCTGACAGATCCTTCTGCTTTAAGAGGTGAATTAAGCCCTTGTGATCAGTCACCCATTTAAACGAGCAGCCTTGCAGGATATCACGATGGCGTAGCATCGCCTCGACCCCGGCGAGCATTTCGATTTCGTGTACCGGGTAGTTTTGCTGAGCCGAGTTCAGCTTGGCAGAGAAGAACGCCGCAACTTTGGCGTTCTTCCAATCGTCGCCCTGGCAAACCACTCCAGATACTCCGGAGGAACAACCATCGGTCACGAGCCAAATTTGCGGTTTGTCAGGCCCATATTCCATTGGTACGCGATGATGATCTTTAGCTCCAGATATCAGCCGTTTGACGTCTTCGAACGCTCGTTGGTGAGTGAATTCCCACCGAAATGGGACGGAGTCGCTTGTTAGACTGTGTAAAATGCCCATAGGAATACGAACATCCGGTGCATCGTCAGCAAGGTAGCCCACAGATCCAATGAAACCGCGAAGCAAGTCCCGGTTCGTCGGAGTTTTCCAGTTCAAGACAACGTCAACCTTGTGGGGGTCCATCCGGATACCGGCGTCATCGACCATGCGTCCAAGAACTTTCAACTCGGCCTGGAGCAACTGAAGCTTGTTCTCGCTCAGGTAAAGCTTCTCCCTTTTCAGAATATCGATAATTTTCTTGACATGCTCAATGTGCTCTTCGAGCGTGTTGGAGTAGATAATAATATCGTCCAAATAAACATCCATGAAAACTCCGATAAACTCGCTGAACAAATAGTTCATAAGAGATTGATAAGTTGCCGGTGCGTTGCAGTCCCCCTGCTGGAGGACCAGGCTGATCATATTGCCATCTGGTGTGCTCACCGCGGTACGAGGTACGTGTTCGGGGCTAATCCGAATCTGTTCGTACGCATCCTGACCGTCAATCAGAGACCGAAATTTGCATCGCGAGACGTGACGCAGGATACCTTCCATGTCAGGAAGAGGTGAGGTCATCTTCTTTGTGTTGGCGTTGCGCTCACGCAAGTCCACCACCACACGAAGTTTAGGCAGGTTCGATTTAACCTTGGGGATCAAGAGCATTGGCGAAGTGTTTCCAATACTTGTAACTTCCCAACGGCCGGCTTGAATATAAGTCTTCCGTTTGGCATCCCATGGCGGGCGAAGTGCCTCAGGGCATCTTGAAGGTCTCCAATGGTAAATTTTATCCTCGTCAATAAGAGGAATGGAATGGTTAATTGCCCGGAACGGCGGTAAGCCCGTCTCAATTGCAGTTTTACAAATTGGTTTGGCATATTCCATTAACTCTTCTCGAGCCGCCTGCAGAGAGGTTTCCTCTAATCCAATGCTTCCAGCGAACACCTGAGCAGTCGCGACACCTTCGAGAGGAACAGTGTTAGCGCTTCCGATACAAACGCGAGTAGGATTAAGACCAATGCTTACCTTGTGCTGGAAAAGCCACGCAGTTCCCAGGATCATGTCGTAACCGTTAATGTTCGCAACGAAGAAGGTGCGAGTCTCAGAAATATCCTGATAGCTGAATTTCGCATCGGCCGAGTGGTTCAGCTTCGAGCGGGATCCTTGAACCGCGAGCTGCAAGGTAATTGGGTCTTTCAATTCCTTGCACTTTAAATGAAGCTAATCGACGAGTCTAGTTGACACCAAATCACCAAGTGACCCGGAGTCAACCAGAGCACGAACAGGTTCTGCCATCTGCAGGGATCTGAGCTCCCCCGCAGAATAAGATGTACTCGCCCTCCACTTCGGACTCAGGCTCGTCGAACAGGTTGCCAAAGTAATTGCTGCGCCGAGAATAACCCCAGCCGTTCTGACGAGTATTCTCGCGCAGAATGCACTTGAGTTGGCGCTTCAACACCCAGCCGACCAAGCTCAATCGAGGATTCAACAGAGTGCCTTCGGTGATTATCTCGTGAAGGCCATTCTCGCCAAGAGGCATAGTGATCAGAAACTCGTCGGGCCCTTCAAGATCGTCAGGTTCACGAGGAACGCGGCCGATACCCACTTCCTTGAACATAGGTACGTCGCGTCCTACGTCCCAAAAATATTGCTGAACCGCGTCGGCAAGCAATTCTTCGATAGGGAAGTGATGAATCGGTAGAGTCTGGGCATTTCCAATACCCAGAGCTCTGGCGCGCTGACCGGCATACCATTCCATCAAGTGGAACGCGGGTACGCGAAGATAATCCAACGGGAGAATGGTCACCGCGTCGAACATGGAGTCCTCAATCAGGAATATTTCTTCCGAGGCACGCAAGACTCGGAATCGGACCGAGTCCCGTCGATCGTCCAACCAAGGGACAGTTTCGTCCCCTGGATAAGGCTGGAAGAAGTCTAGTAGCGCCGCGACTGTGTTGCCAAGTACATCACCAAGTTGGTACGACCTTGGTTGAACTTTGCGACGCTCACTGTATTTTTCAGCAGCGCGAGCCCAAAGATTGAGCCGATCATCCAGAGTCTCCTCTGGATCTCCAAAACGAAGCGAGTGTTCGGACCCGGCATCTGACTGCTCATCCGAGCGTTCAGGAATATTCTCTAGCGAAGGCATTGAGTCAGAGTCCGTTTCGAACTCATCGCGGTCAGATTCGGACCCTTCGTTAGAAGAATCACTGACAGAACGAAGACTGGGAACAACGTCGGTGTCAGACTCATCATCTGAGGATTCAGAGTCATCCGACGAATCACTGACACTCTGCAGGTCAGGCACACGACTATCCGTGTCTGAAGTTGAGTCGGACAAATCTGACTCGGATGAATTGCTAACCGACTGCAAAGAAGGTACGCCGGATGGAGACTCAGAGGAGTTATCTGACGGCTCTAAGTCCGGCCAGGTCCATCCAGTAGGTCCATAACCATACTCAAGTTCCCATTCCAGTTGCTGCATATTGTCTTTTGCGAGCTGCGCCTCAACCCATGCAATCAAGCTGAAAGCAGGGTCCGCAAACTGCGTCCTCGGCAACCCAAGGAAGTACTTCTCGCGTGAGTGGTCGAGGATCCATATTTCATGGATTTCAGGATCATCACAGTCCACAGTTTCGACATCGAACCTGTCGCCTGAAGAGTAATGGTTATCCAGGAGGATTTTTACTGATTGAACCTCGACGTCTCCAATTTCGGTAAGGAAACGCTCTTCTTGCAATGCCAAGTTGTGGTCTAAGCCCAAAGAGTTCGCGCGCTGCTGGGCATACCAGAGCGCGGGCATAAAGCCAGGTTTGTGAAGTAATCCTGCCTCGAGTGTGTACTCTTCACTGCACTCATGATCCATCACGAGATATTCAGTGTCCGATATCAGGTACATGAAGAACCGTGCTTCGTTGAAGCTATCTTCGGAGGTAACTGGGTTCGAGTCTCCGGGATACGGCTGAGAAGCCTGAAGGGCTAACAATGTGTAGAATGCATACAAGTCCCCAATAACAGGTAGAGAGCTGGCAGAGTCGATCTCTGGTTGAGATTCCGGTGCGGAAAGTAAGTCGAAGTCCGAGTTTTGTTCAGAAATTAACTCAAAATCTTGTTCAGATTCAACGAAAGATTGTAGGGGTTCCCCGCCCTTCTCGACTTCTGCCAGCTCAAACTGCAAAGCGAAAGAATCAAGTACCTCCGTACTTTTGTACAAGGCGTCACG
Source organism: Mycena alexandri (assembly GCA_029233265.1). Taxonomy (NCBI): domain Eukaryota; kingdom Fungi; phylum Basidiomycota; class Agaricomycetes; order Agaricales; family Mycenaceae; genus Mycena; species Mycena alexandri. Next base: position 14,551 of record JARJCM010000242.1, read on the forward strand.
CGAACTCGACGCGTTCGGTATGTGCATCGCATGGGCGCTGAAACCCGGCGGCTTTCCCTTCTTCTTTGAAGGTACTGAATGGTTTGTCGGGCAGTTGCGAGCCAGATGTCCAGGGTCTTCGCATTTGAAGCAAAGACCTTTGGTAAGTAATTCATTCCGCTTCTGCGCTGACATGCCATTACCGGATTTATCACCCGACTTCTTGGCTTTAGCGTTTACACTGGCCGACGAAGTGCGCATGACCTCTTCACGAGGTCGCGACGAGTTCGCACGCCCTCCACGACCACAGCCACGACCGCGGAATCCACCGCGCGAAGGTGAGGTGTGGCTCTGGTTCTGCTGATGCGAATCAGACCGTTTACCAGATGCCTGCTGACTTGAGTTTTTAGCAGGCCTATCGCCCAGCTCATGGTTCTTCGCAGCGATCTTCAGCAAGATCTCTGCTTGTTCTGCTGCCCTAACAACATCTTCCCATGTGGAAACCTCAGGGTCAAGACCCTTCCGATAAATTTCAGTTTGAATGGCGTAAGTGAAGCTGTGAAAACAATTTCACAATTTTTTCCTGAGTATCTTCCAACCCGATAGTGTTGTAAATCTCAGACCATTCAGCCACATGGGCCGCCACTTCCTTGGCACCCTGGAAGCAGCGGTTTAGCCGCTTTCTCTGTGAGTTGCGGAAGTCAACGGGGAAACAGAACTCAAATAAGTCCACGAAGAAACGCTTCAGCGTCCAAGTCTCTTCGTCGGGGACGACTATTTGATTGTAAAAATTCAAGGCTTTGCCATCCAGGTAATAAGACACGAAGAAGACGTGATCTTCCTCGGGAACTCGACCCATCTTCAGGTAAGCCTTGGATTCTCGGGCAAAACGCTGAATCACGTTCGCGTTAGGCTCGCCATTGTACCGAGTCGGCGGAATAGGTTTAAGCAGCATCTTCTGCTTGCGCTCGTTTCCACGCTGACGCTTGGATGACAAACGCGGGCTCGACGAGCCCCGCCGGGAATATCCATGGCCATCATTCGAAGAGCTGGAGCTTTCGCCCGAGCTCGAACTCGAATCTGATGGGTCGGACGGCGGTGGGTCTGCCCTTGCAGAAGTTGTTGATTTATCCCGCAGAGCTCTTTCAAAGAAGTTCTCTGCCGCCACCCTTCCCGGTGTAACACCGCGGGGAAGGGGAGTCTCGATTTTGCGAGCGCGAGACGCACTGGACTCGGGATAACCAGTCGCCCTGGCCTGGGCCGACTTCAAGTTATCCAGTAGCTTCTTCTGCAGCTTGAGTTCGTTGATCTTTTGCTCAACCAACCTCGACTGTTCTTCAACAGTAAGTTCAGATTCAACTTTGTGGTCAATTTTCCGACCCTCGTTGGAAGCAACTTTTGCAGAACGTGCAGGTTCCGCAGGCGCCGGTGCGGAGAACGTTACAGTCTCTGCGCGCTTACGCGCCGGTTCAACTAAGGCAGGTGTGTCAACCTTAGTCTTCTTAGTCCCTTTGGACTTAGGGCTCTTCGAACGTCTTCAAGGAGCCTTACCCTTAGCAGAGGGCTTCCTAGCGCTAGATTGAGCAATAGCATCCGCAAAGAAATCAGCAGGCATGGAATTTTCCTCCTGCTTGATCTTGCGAATCTCAGCAAAATTAGCCAGCGCATCTTGCTGAGCTTGCAATTCACCATCGGTGAGTTCAATCAGCGAAGATAACCCGCCCCAGTTGCGGGGATCGGGGCCTTTGCCCTTATTGCGCGAAGGGCCGGACTGAGGAAAATATTCCTCATCGGGGACATCCTCCATGGTAACACGCCGCGTTTCACGCGGGGCAGCCGGTGGAGTAGCGGACCGCTCAGGTTCGTCAACAGAACCTGACTCCTCAATTGAGCCTTCACTACCGACGCTTACAACGTCGGGCTCATCTTCCTCGTCGGAAGACAGGTCCATGCCTCTCAACTGGGCAGCATACGCGGTGTGACGCCGCGCGAGTTTCTCACGCTCGCTGCGACTCATATCGCGTGTCGCTTGCGCGACGGTGGACTCGGTGTCCGAGGTAAGTTCAGAATTATTATCATTACTTTGGGTATCACTAATTCTGTTCGACTTGGAACGCTCGCGGTGGGAGCGCGCAGTCCTCCGAGTGACAGGGGACCAGCCCCCTATCTGCTCGGCCTCGGTGGGCGTTGGCGCATCGCCAAGCACGCCCCAGTCCACGGAGCTATCCAGCATCGTGGGCAATTCGGAGGAAATGTCCGCGCCAATGCCTGGGGCACTGGCAGGTCTCGTCGCCGAAGCGTCGATTTCCAACGCCGAAGCGTTGGCTCCCAACGCCGAAGCGTGGGTGGGTCCCGTTGCCGAGGCAACGGTGCCCAACGCCGAAGCGTGGGCGGGTCCCGCTGCAAAAGCAGCGGTGCCATCCATCGACGAATCGATGGCAGCGGGTTCAGAGAGGTTGTGGTCCAGCCCGAGTAAGTCGCCGTCGATAGAACCAAAGGACATGAGAGGTGCCTGGGGACTAAAGAGGGGCTTCGGAGCTGGGTAGATGCCGACGCGAGTAGCGTGGTGGGTATGAGGTATGTTCGGTTCCATAAAAAGATTCTCTGGAGTTCAAAGGGTGTCGGCAACAGAGTGGTAGTCCGGGTTGATCAGACCAGGGGGAAACCAGCAGAGAAGCGACGAGGCGTTCACTTAAAAAGATGTGACGGAGAGCAGTCGGCTAGAAGTTGGCAGCTAGTTCCGGCACACAAGAGTTCAAGAGATTTGAGAGTTGTCGGTTGGTCGGTCCAACAAGGAGATAAGTGGCGTAAGTAGTAGATTGACCAGAGAATCGTAACTACGGACATCCGGTATATATAGGGTAGATAGGAGGTGAATGAGTAAGGTAAATAGAGACGGAGACAGACAGGCGACGGATAGGGATGATTGTCGGGAAGTCGGGGAATACAGTTGAACCGTGGGAACGGAGGATACGATAGGATATGGAAGTAAGAGAGAAAAGAAAGAAAGCGTGGGAGCGCACCGTTACACGTGTCCACCACCACCATCGAGCGCACAACATATTCCGGCGTTTTGCACGGGGCGCCCTGATGCCCAAGCTGGTAGATAAGCCCCAGCTCTTTGAGCGTTGCGTTGGTCCAGTACTCCCTGTCCCAGACCTAGAGACGGTGAGAAAGCGTCCAGTAGAAGTAGACTACAGCCACTGACCTTCAGGAAGTGGAGCAGCATCATTGAATGCCTTGCCAGGCAACATTTCTTGCACTGCAAGAACTCGCCGCAATCCTGGCAGCAGAAAATACGGCGGTCCTCCGCGCCGCTCATCTCCTGTTCAGGCTGAGCCGGCTGTAGTGCAGGCTTAGGCTCCCGGGCAACAGCGCAATACATACAGGAGTCGACGTACCAAAGGTTCAGGGGCAGTCGCGTTTTTATCCAGCTTTGCGTGGCACATCGCGCACTCGGGGTCGTCGATCGAGTCGGCCAAGCCGCACAGATGCAGCATTTCCGCGAGCATATCCTCTTGCCCGTCGCGAAACTCCTTCATCGGATCATCCTAAAGTTCCGTCAGCTTCACCAAATGTTAAAAACGACCGGCACTAACCGAACTACTGTAGAACTTGCGCTTCCCCGGCTCAGTGCTGCCAGAAATCAAGTCCAGCGTTGCCTGAAGGTCCGCGTCCATAAGGTCTGGGTCATCTTCTTGTACTGGGATCCATGCCGCCAGAGAATCGTTTAATTTGTCGGGGCGAAGGCGAATGCGACGTTTCTTGTAAGTTATATTCCGGAGGGTCTCTGCACGCCTCTCACCGTCGTCAGATATGAGGATACCGTGGTCTCCCGTCCTGGTGGACTGACTGGCGTGCTCGCCATCTATTTTGAATGAGGTATCAATGAATCGTGTTGAGTGCGAGCGGAAGGGTGGATCCTCAGAGTGCATCTTGGGGAGTAGAAATCAGGGGCCGCACTGAAAACCATTCGAGCGGAGAGTCATATACTGAGCAAGCGAGTGATGCAGCCACATGTTCCAGACTTGGGTAGATCTTGCATGAATGTTTCAATTTGCTGAGTGAAAACGAGAAAGGTGGTAAAGGTTAAAAACGGCCGATTTAATCCGAATGACATCAGCCAGCGTCTATTAACTGTAGTCTACTCCAACAAGCGCGCGTTCCAATCGTTTACAAACGCGGCTCATAGCGCGCTTCCTGCTCTTCGGACAAAACTGGGAAGGTCGAGCAAATACCTGGAGAAATAAGGGCCGCCCTGTACCACCCATTTGCTAATATCTGCTGCCACCGACCCACCGCCCCTTCGTCGTACTTCCCGCATCCACAATACCTAACACGAATCTTGTGCACACCGTTGTCCGCGACCACCATCAACGACGTGAGATCTTCTGGGTCCAAGCACTCACGTCCCGCGTGCCCAAGGTTGTAGTGCAACCCTTCGTTGGCGAGGCTTGAGTCGCACCAACCACTACGGCCCCAAACCTGCAAGATGGTCGATCAATGAGGACACAAACAGCCGGGAGAAAAAAAAAACTGACATAGATTCGATGTAGGGGATGGAGTCGGTGCTCGCGCTTGAAGCACAGCTCGCACAACAACTGCGGACCCAAGGTTGTAGTGCAACCCTTCGTTGGCGAGGCTTGAGTCGCACCAACCACTACGGCCCCAAACCTGCAAGATGGTCGATCAATGAGGACACAAACAGCCGGGAGAAAAAAAAAACTGACATAGATTCGATGTAGGGGATGGAGTCGGTGCTCGCGCTTGAAGCACAGCTTGCACAACAACTGCGGACCACCCTCGTGATCGCGACACAAGACCGTGCCGAGAGGAAGCGAAGACGACGGCGTGGCGAGCTCAACTTCGCACCCGCCGCACTTTCTGGCAATAGACAACATCACGACCGGTGCGTCTATCCGCTGCCCCCATTGATGTGTGCGCTGGTTCCATTCCTGCAACCCCTCAGCGCTGGTAAATATCCCGGAAACAGAGAAAGAATACCTGAAGTGGGTGCGGGTGCGTGAGATGAACCTGCATCCAACACTCTTCACACTGGACACCCAGCTCACAGGTAAAACAGCGGAAGGCGCGTATTCCAGCGTTCGCTTGCGCCGCAAGTGTCGTGTTGCACAGGTCGCATCGGTCGATTTCACCGCAGGTAGAATCAATTTGGCTGAGACTCAAGAAACCTAGGTGATCGTCTTGAGAATCAGACTCGTCGCTAAGTTCTTCTAATTCAGGTAGGTCCAAGTCACGATCATAGTCGGTCATGGCGCAGCAGCAAACGATGGGGATACAACGGTGCGATGTGAGGAGACGCGCAGAAGTGGGCAAGTCAGCGTTTTCTGGAACCAAATTCCCTTGGACCTTCAACTTACTTACCCTTAGTTCCTTCTCGTCGGCACTTCATCCCCAATTTTTTTTCTCCATTCAGACCCAAGCAGCTGAATAAACAAATATACAACCATCATTTGGAGCATGCGGCGTCCCCACGCACGCGCGATGTGCCGAAACACCGCTCCCTTTCCCGCCAACCCAGACGCCGCCACTGACACCGCGCCATTCTCCTCCACACCGACCTCTTCTGTCTGTTAGTGCAAGGAGGCCGGCGAACAAAGTACCACTAAATTATAATTCTGCAGACTTCCGTACATAACTGTGAATATCAGCCAGCAATCAGTACCACCTACATTTCATAAGATGTGGATTCAAGCGACCGCGTATGTCGCGTACTTAGACGTCGACGCCCTGTCGGCAATTTTTGGTTACGTTCATTAACCCCGGCAGTTTCAACTGGTACTTTCTCCCTGTCCTCTTCCCCCTCAAAACATGGCTATGAGAGCCTGGTTAGAATTCCATTATTGTTCCCCTCAGCATTTGCCCCCGCCAGGATCCGCGGGACCAAACCATGCATTTCATATTTTCGCCATCACGGAGTTTGTGACGCCTACAGATATCGGGTGATCTGCGCTTCTTAACTCCTTTTTGATCATACACACTCAATGCTGATTTCCCTCTTTCGGGGTATTCCGCCTTGTTCCTGTGCATGATCCCGCTAGCCGAACCATACGCACTAGATTCAGCCGAGTTTCCTATTCAAGCCTCAAGACCGATATGAGGTCAGGCCGCAACCGTGGCGCATTCGCTCAGCGCCCGCCCCTACGCTTGGAAAATCTAGCACTAGAGAATAGGCTCGCGTCGAATTAGAGGCAAATGAATACTCATTTAACGGCAAACATAAGTACAAGCTACTTGGCCTCCATCCCAGAATATGATTCACAACTTTGCACGAGGCCAACCGTTCTATCATCTTGAATCAGATTTGCGCCTGCTCAGTCCCATGGAGACGTACATACCTTGTGGCACACGCAGCTGCACTTCGCCATGCAGATGGCGTCGATGTCGATGGACGCCTTGAGCGCCGGATGCTGGAAAAGCATATCGACGAAGGCGTATCGCTCCCCCTTCTGGAGGTCAGCGGCGGGCTGTTGGTATGAGGCGGCCACGGCGGGGGTGTCATGCAGCACGAAAGATGCGTCCACGGACATAATCATTACACAGGAACTGCCAAAAATCAGTGATGTTCTTGAATGGGGAAACAAGGGAAACCCCAGAGAAGGGGAAACCCCACGGAAATCCTACTCACATGGCGCCCTTCAGCCCCTCTTCGTCTGATATCAACTCGGGAATCTCATCATCATCGGCCTCCACGAGGTAAATCAACGCCGGCATGGGATCGACATGCGCCTTGAGCTGGCGCGCAACTCCAGAGTTGGTCGAAGACGGCGCGCCAGTTAGTAGCCCAGGATTCCACAATGGGACCCACACCACAACTGCAAGCGCTAAGAAATTGTCAGGACCGTTTCTCAGAAAAAGAAAGTGAGACCTGACGCTTACAGGTATTAGGTGACGACGACATTGGGTGCGCAACAATCAAAAAAGTACAATCCCCGGCTGTGTGTGCATCAGCCCTTTTATGTCGTTGCGAGGGTTCGGGACTTACTGCATTGGGTTTGTTTTCGCTCGGCAAAAAAAAAAAAAAATGACGGCAAGGGAAAGCGTTCACCGCAAAAACAACTCCTATTAGCCAAACCATCAATAAAATAATAAGCATTTCGACGCGACGCACTCCTTCTCTCAAAATTAAACAAAGTCCAAACCCTCGCGGTCGAGCATGACGTGTTTTCCGCCCTCCAGCTCCCTGACCCTCCCCCCCAGAGGGAAGTCGGCCTATCTGCAAGTGGACATTGCTGAGGTCCTTGTGCGCGAATTTGCAATGACCGCTGTAAAACAAAACGCACCTTCGTCCCCAGTCGGTGACGCCGGCGAAGAATCTGCACCGCCGTCTCCGAAGAGCCTGGACCACGATTTTGATTCCGCCCCGCCCTCCCCCATGCACCTGGACTTGGGATCTGACTCCGACACCGCCTCTTCGGCTGACTCCGACCAGTCCACCAACATTGGGTCGCCCACCGAAGCCTCCGACGAGCTCTCAGACGACGACTACCTCCCCCCCCGTACCAAGGCCACCAGCACCCAACTATCCGCCCCTTACGCTCTGCGATTGGGAGACACTGCGTTACCGGTTCAGCAAACACTCACTGTCCAACGCCAAGGACTTACAGCTGCCACTGGAATGTCGCCCGCACAACATCAGCATTCCACCCTCGAAATTGAACCGTCGCCCTTCCCCGATACATTTACGCGCGGTCACCTTCGTGCGATGAACTTCACTCAGATGCAGCGCGAATAGTAAGTTTGGATCAATATGCAAACGATATTCGGTGTACTCACGCGCCCTGCCAGCGAGCTGGCCGCTTTCGTGGACTTGGAGGACCGCGTCGGCGCCATGTACATTGGTTCACCGGCTCAAACGCTCGAGTGGCAACGTGCCGTCATCCAGGGTGGTCACGATATGCTGCAGGCCTTCGAGTGCATCCAGATAGATCGCGCCCCGTCGGCCCCTCCTCCCGAATCCATTGCCGCTGGGATTCAATGCCGCGGACTTAGAGGCGGTGTGAGCGAAGGAAAATGTTTCAACGCGTCGTTTATACTGACCACCGAGAATTGTAGCGTCCGCAGAACGTCCAAGGGCCTGTTGTGTCGATGGAACATGTGGCGGTGGCGTTACTGCGGTCATCCCCCACCATTCAGACAATTGCGTCCTTCCAGAATTGTAAGAGATTTGCAAAATCGACGGTCGGAGAAGTCACTGACCGTACTTTCAGCCGCGCTGCGTCAGGTAGCGCCCCGCGCTTGGTCAGGGGCCAATCAAGCCATTGAGGCTGTCCTCGAGCACGATTTGGACTTGCGCTTGCCGTTCGACATACCAAACCAGCGTCCCCACCAGCCTACCGCCTTCTCCCGGGTCGAATACCGCTTTGCCACCAAAGGATTCCCGTCCCAGGAACGTGATTCCGTAGAGGGAGGCCTGTGCGCGTTGACTGCGCTTGGGAATTATCCGCCAAATGAAGGGGAACTCATACTTTGGGAGGATCAGACTGTGCTGAATTTTCCGTGCGGGTCGACCTTCTTGCTGCCAAAGTGGATGCATTATTCATTTACTGACGTTGAATGGCCGGGCCGCCAGATGGTTTTGATCCAGGCCTGCGATGGACTCCTGGGCGATTATGTCTCGAACGACTTCTACGTCCCAATTTGTGGTGAAGTGCCGACCGACGAAGCCACGCTCAAGCAAAAGGCAGACGCCGCCACCGCTAAATATTGCACCCGCGCAGAGTACGATGCCCTAGTCCAAGTCGATAGCAACTAGTATACAGTTTCGCCAGTCCAGTAGAGCCGCAAGCGTTCAGTGATGAGAGAAAATAGAGAGTAGTAAAAATAGCAGGCCCGATTAGGAAGAAATGCTGTGACACCAAGTAACTGCGTGACTTCCGTCTCTACTAAGTACTTTCCCGCTACCCAAACGCGCAGGTCTCGCGCCAATCTGCATGGCTCGTTTGATCTCGGCTGGCCTTTGGGTATAAGTACCCAGCGTGTCGGTCTGGCTCCCTCCGCTCTTTTCATTTGCATCTTCCGCCAAAAAACTCACTAACCAATTGTGCGTCCAAGACCTAGACTAGTGCAAGTTTCTTGACTAACCACGGTTCAGTCCTCTGCAGAAACAATGACGCGGCCCTCTGGGTCCACCTTCCGCATGTCCACTGGTGGGCGCCGGCCCAAGCCTCCCGGGTCCACCCTCAACAGACCCTTGCTCGTCGACGAGAACGGTCAGTTCGTGGCCGCCCTCAGTACGTTTTCAGTTCCATCATGTCCTTGATACCGTCTGAAGTCTGCCACGCGTTTTAGGTCCTCCTCGTCGCCAGCAGCGTGAGAGTCGAATAATTCCCCGCGCCGCACCCACTCTGACCACAGTACGTAGGTATGCAAATTTTCACGCCACCGCCGCGTCGTGGTACTGCCGTGCCGGAGACCACCCGAACGCTGATGGGTACGTTGCGTTGTGTCTCATGGTCTGTAGTACTGCTCACCTCTGACACCGCCTTGTTTGTTTAGGTCGCCTCCTCCAGATCTTCGGAGGCCCTCCCTCCGCTATACGTCCACTGGCACGCGGAGCACGCGAGGCAGCTGATGCCGGCCCCTACGCCAGAGCGTTGCGCTGACGCGCGGCTGAGAGCGCCGCCGACAGTGCTGCCTACGCACGCGGCGCCGCCCTCGCTGCTGGTGACGAAGCGGCCTACGCATGCGCCAGCGCTCTCGCGGCCGTGTTCACCTTGGCCGCTGACACCACCCACGCGCGGGGCAGCCACTCTGCGCCGATTGCGACAGCTCCAGTCGGCACTCTAGCCGTCTCTAACAACACCGCTCAGGGCCGTCCGGGTGTACGCGTCCCTCGCACCAAGGACCTCAAGGACAAGGATCTTTACCTCACGGACAAGCGCCCCCCCGACTTCACACCTCACAAACACCATGAGTGCTCGGTTTGCCAGAACCCGAAGTCGCACCCAGTCACGTAGGTCCTCCTGATTCACCGTCGCCTACACTAGCTGACCTCGTTCCCAGCAATAACTGCAGACATTCCCACTGTTACGTCTGTATGCGCAAGTGGCTCGAAATGAGCTGGCAGTGCCCATCTTGCCGGGATTTCGTCGTGACCCCGCCCATCCTTAATTTTGACGCCAAGAATTCCATCGCATTCAACCATCCGCAGTGGGTCGACGAGAGTACGGTGTCGTACAGCTGGGATGGGCTTGTTTTTGCCGGCGCCGTCTAAACCACAGTCCTTCCTCCCGCTCTGTATCGCTTGCACTGTAGTTACTCACTTGCCTTACTTTTCATACGCGCGTTTGACGTAGAGTACCCTTTGTTGTTGACTACCTTCCTGTGCCCAATCCAAAGCATATGAATGAGCCTTTTGCCTGCCTTGTTGGAGCCACAAAAGTCAGTGAAACAGGGATGAAAACACGATGCACGCCTGCATGAATGGAGTATACCTTCTTGATCACCAACTCGCAGATCATTTAAAAGCTTCATAGTGACCGAACTACGCTCCCAATTGCGTCCAAAATTTGGGAGCGCGTTGGGGACGGTCGCAAGGCGAGCTGGCCAAGTTTTGGTTTTTTGGCACAAAAAAGAAAAAATCATATTTAAATGTACATTGCTCTATACACTGTGCACATTTATTAGGGGGATGCGTAAGTATATCCAGTGAATTTTTTTTTTTTGGTGAATTTAGGGAAGGGTGGTGAGGCTCGGTGAATTAAGTGCGACCAACGATTGCGAACTCCCCACAGAGATGCAAATTTTGACCCAATATAGATACTCCATAGACTTCTTACCGCTCTGACCTCAACTTTTCGACAACAGTATGCCTCGGGGCCGACTACCGCTGGACCCCGAGACCAAGGCCATCAACCGCAAGGAATCTCTCCAACGTTATGCCGCTAAGTAGCTCACCCATACCGCTCTCAAAGTCCAAAATAACATTCTATCGGTTACTCCAGAAATCGTGAAAAGCTTCGTGAGGCCGCCCGGGGGCGGATGCACGCTTAAGTCTCGACATTGTGAGTCCCCTGGGAATTGCACTTCTGACGACGGACACGGGGTGCTAGTCTACGCGCTAGCAACTCGGAAATAATAGTCTCTGAGGGTTGCACTCCCCAGCATCTTCTGCGAGCACGTACTGCCAGGGCGGCGTACCGCGAAAAGTGCGTCGCACATTTTTCTTGGACTACCCATTACCACCCTCACCTCCGATTGCATAGGCACCGCAAAGAAATTCGCGTCGCGGAGACGTTGCGCCGCCACACGTACGTTGCCCCTATTCTCCAAAATCCTGAGCAAATTAAGGAATAAATCTCAGAGCATACCTCGAGAAGAATGGGGCGGAGGCGCTGGATGAGAGAATGCAGTGTCCGCTCACGGCGAGGACTCAGAAACGCCACGAAGGGCGCCCTCCACGGCGCATCCCGCCGACCAAGAATCAGCGCCGATGTCGCGCGCTGCGCCGCATAGGTTTCGAGGAGGATAATGGAGAGGATTCAGACGACGACATACCCGAGGGTATGTGCGGCTGCGACCGCCACGAGTGCCAGAAGAGTCACCGGAACGAGACACAGAAGAGGCGGGATTGCAGGATCTTCGAATTGAAATACACGGCAGATGTCTTGGCGCGCATGTAGACAGAAAATGTGAACGGCAAGAAACATAAATCATATTGGTGTGGTTACAGAGAGCAGTAGTAGAAAGGAAAGATATCGAAAGAGTCAGTCATGGCGCCGCGAGCGGGGCGCAGTCCACATGGGCGTCTCGGGAGAGAGATTGATATATTTCCTTTCATCGATTTAAGTCTGGAATTGTGTGTGGTGTAAGGAAAGGACATACAGTGGAGGTGTACCGAACGCCGCGGTGAGCGCGATTTCGCGCTTGCGTCGACTAGGAGTACGTCATGAGATAGAAAAATGGTAAGAAGAGCAGAGGAGACTCACGTTGCTCGGTACCGGGCACTGGCGTCTCTCGCGCGTGCTTTGAATACCTCTTGTTCCTCTAGAGGCAGTTTCAGTCGTGAACGAAACCTTGAGAATACCCAAGTCAGTGGTGAGGTGAGGAACCAAAAGGCAAAGGAAAGGACAGACCTGGCAATACGCGCCCTCGTTTTGGCCCGTTGTTCTTCCTTTTTCCGCAGCCTGAAATCGGTGAGAACTCAGAACGAGGGGTCGAAGTGGAGGGAATGGGGAGCCAAGTACATAAGCTGATACTGAGTGAGCAATTCCAGAGGGTGCTGATGGTGGACTGGGTCGGTCGCCGACATGACTTGCAGAAGACGTTGTGGGCTGTGGTGAGTGCGGTCAGTGACGCTCCGAGGTGATTGTGAACGCGTAGCAGGCTGCTGGCAACACCGTGAGCACGAAGAGGGAAGCAACGCCCGTCGCACGTCGCGGGGTGACATTTTCTGTCTGAGACGAGTAAGTAAGAATCGAGGAAGGCGAGTGGCTGTGTCACTGAGTAAGGATTTGCATTAATGTCGGTTGTCAGAGGTTCAGACAGAACACAGGATGTAGGACCTGAATATTGAAGCACCAATGGTTGTGTCAGTAATGCATTACCGCACTAACTAATGCAAATGACATTGCATTACTTCCAACCTTTTGCTGGCAGCAGCCGAACCGTGTAATGCATTACTCTGGAGAACTGGGTATACTCCCACACATGACCTAGATGCCGCACTCGGCCGCTCCTTGCCTTCTTAATGCAGTAACAAAAATGATGGCTTTGCCTGGCCATCACCAGGCAGCCTTTCCCATCATAAAAAAATGTTCCCTATCATTACACAACCCCAAAAGTGCGCCGTCAACCGTTCCCAGGATGCCATGCTACCCGAACCTGTCAATTTCTGGCAGCTTGTTTCCCACCTGCCTTTCGTAGTTTCTCCCACCCCTATCTATTTTCCCAAACCTGTCTCCGCATCTTACTCTGCCTAGCAAGAGCACCCGATGGTAATCTACAACAGTCAGTTGGTGCAAAAACACCCTATGCAGCGCGTCATTAGGTCCTGCGCAAAGACAACACAAAATAAATATATTCTGCAACTGAAGAAAAAAAGGGAGGCGAGAATCGAACCCACGAACGCTAATTCCAAAGATTACTCAAGCATTGCGAGACCACTGCGATTCCAACTGAGTCATTCTACCAACGTTTATATCTTCGCCCACACCCTTGTGATGCATAAATCGCTCCCGCCTAATCCACAAAAAAAGGCAAATATTCGCTACCCGAAAAAGGAAATAATTCTACTGGTACATGTCATTTTCAATCTCTTCACGCTCGTACGCCAACGCCTCTGCCCACCTCAAGCTGTCCCTGTCGACCTCCACCACAATTTCCCCCTGGCCCGATATGTCCCTCCCCGCCAAGTAGTCCCCTGCCCGAGCACGTATTGGGGCCCAATCAACCCTCAGCTTCTCACAAGTCCTGCGCTCCCGGTCGGCATGCTCAAGCGCATACGCCCGCACACCCTCGGCGACCTCGGGCGTAATTGGTACAGACGTCCCCAGCATCACCGTGCGCGCTGACGCCCTCGCTGTCCACCTCCGCTCCGCCCACATCCCATAATCAATTGTCCTCCGCATTTCTTCCTCCACCAGTACCAGCTCCTCTCTCCATCGCCTTGACCGTGAGTAGGCCTTGCACCATTCAACACGTAGCGCTGCAAACATTGAGGTAACGTAAGTGTCATTCCATCATTACTATGCATCGAAGACTGACCTTCGTGTAGCTTCTCGTCCTCGGTCCCATTGATCTGCACAGCGTACCAGATCCAGGACAGTGTCCTGTGCGTCTCGCCCGACACCAAATCCCCAGCCACTGCAATTCCACCTTCTTCCACCACCTCCCCCGCCGCCCGCAGCAGCTCCCGTTGCGACTTCTCCTCATCCGTCAATGAACGCTCGTTCAACGCCCTAACATCGTCCTCCGTTAATATCTGCAGCCGCCTCTCCCATTCTCCGTGCCCCTTCAGTTTCAGCAAGGCCTGTCGCGTGTACCGATATTGTAGCTTCGCGCCATGTATTTTGAGGTTAACCAGACGTAAAATCCCTTGTCCCCGCGTGAGGGCCTGCTGACCCGACCAGTTGCGCACCTTGAATCTTGTGGTCGCCGTCCGCGTCCGAAGTCCGTCGCGCAGACCGTCCAGCGCCTCCCAAGCCTCTCCATCCCGCAACCGCGCCTCCACGCCATCTAAACCCTTCACACACGCCTTCAGACGCAGCTTCTCCGTTGCCAGATCTGACGGCATGAACAATCTGGTGTTCTCCGGCTCCTTCCCACCTCCGTCCCACTCTACGCGTTGCGAGCGTGTGAGGGTAGCGCCGCACGGCGGGCATATACGTGCGCTGCAGCTTTCGAAACGCCTTGATGCGCGCGCGCAATTGCGTTCGCCGCTTCAGAATGTCCAATTCCTGCGTTGGCGTAGGATGCGGCCCCGAGGCTTTGATATCTATCGTCAACTGCCGCCTGTAATACTCGTCAGTCTCGCTTCCAACTCAATTAAATGTCACGTACTGTGTCTCCTCGATTTCCATCCCCATGGATAGGAACGTGCTTGGTGTCTCCTCCCGCCCCACCTCATCTCCGTCCCCCGTCCGCTCATACTCCTCCTTCGCCAATTTCAGCCTTATGTCCTTCAGAGTCGTCTCTGAGGGGCAACGTCAGTTCACATTCAGGAGCACCAATGCCAGCTAACACCCACTTACTGACTTCCGCATACTCGTACGGCGACTGCTTTTCGTTCTCCACGTGCCTCGTCTTCTCCCATTTCTCCACCCACGACCTCCACTCCTCCACAGCCTCCGGCATCGCCGCTGTTAGCCCAGCCGTGAACGCCTCAAACGACACCTTGTGCGACCTCCCCTCCTTGATACCCTCCGCCATTCATCGTTTCAAGATAAGCCCTGCAAATGATGTTATCAGCTCCCGCTCGCGCCAGAAGCCTATTCTACCTACGATGTGTGACCAGCCGTCTCCAGTTATGGAACCCAAACAAGCCCTCCAGCGAGGTGCACCTCGCCCCCAAGCCCATCAGTTTTGTTGAGGCAGCAGCGCCGTTCAAAAACTCCCAATTTTGCTCTACCGTTTCTCCGTGGGTGCAGCCCGCACCCCAAAGCCAATGGAACGAAAACGGTGAGTGACACCCGGTCTTGTGCGGAGGGAGGTGAAAGTTCGGCACCATCCATCGTATATTCAGTCGGTCGATCTTGAGATGGTACTTCGCCGGCAGCGCCGGCATCCGCGTCCAGATGTTCTTCGAGTACTGACATGCGATGTCATATGACAAGATTAACCACAGCAGCGCGAAGTTCAGCACCGCTGAGAAGAACAAAAAATCCATATTGCAACTCCTGGCCAAAATCAGCGTCAAGCAGAAATCTATCGCGCTCGCGCTCACCTTTCCCCAGCCTGAAGGTCTCCAAGGCCATTAGGGCGCCACATGTTGTGGCGCGCGCAGGTCACCCCGCCTATGCCAGTCACCCTCAAGCCCTTCACCCGCTTCGCGTTCGCAAGGAACATTGCCTGGAAACCCGAGCAACTCGACATCTCCTCCTCGTCAACGTGCTTGCGGATATGCGCTGAGTAATCTGCGCGATTGCAAAAATATCCAGTTCCGTCGTCGACGACAGGATCGCGCTCCTCAGTCGAAACGTTACGGTTGATGAGTTTGAAGTTGGCATCCTGCGACAGGATTAGGAAATATTTATATCTGTCCTCTTCTTAGTCTTGTCTCCTCGACGTTCATTTCGCTAAACACGCACCTTTGATCCTCATCCATCGCATCCCAGTCGATATCCTCCCACCCATCTGGCAGGTTCTTCTCAGGCTGCGGACAAGCGCGACAGTCCAAGGCGAGCTCCCCCTGGCCCGTGCCCGGAATCCCACTATCCTCCTGTCCCCTACCCGCCCTCTTCAGCATATCCATCATGCGATACTGTCGCACGATCGCGCGGAACGCCCGTCGACGATCCTGTACCTCGGTCAGTCTCCCTCTCTCTCCAGTTCTTCACAAATCCACTAACCTCCGTTGGCTTCAGGCCGTCGTTATTCGTCAGCAGCTCAAGCGACCGTACGAAATCGTACGCCGAGATTTTCCCCAGGCAATTTTGCACTTCAAACAACCTGATCGCGTTGAACGTAGCGCACGTTTGCGGGTCCAACGACGTCGCCGGCCATAGACACGCGCGCATTAGTTGCTGGCGATGGGTGACCATCGATTCGCAGCCGCAAAAATTAAGCTTCACGATGCGGATGCCCAACGTGTCGATCACGACAAAGTCTTTGTGCGCCGGCGTCGCCTTCGGGCAAAATGACCCAGGCACGTGTCCTAACTGAACGCGCGTTTCCACTGCCAATTCGTTCAGCGGCAGTGGCTCAAAAAAGTCGCCATTCCATTTCTGAAGTTCGCGTCAACAATGTGTTTGTGCAGCTGCAGACGAATTTAAGCGTACCTCAATCATATGCGTGGGCAATTGACGGTGCTGCAGCGCAACGCATGGTTCGCAGTACATCGCTGGCCCAAAGCAGGTCTGGCGCGAGCAACGAAAGAGTGGATCTGCGATCTTGCACCGCGCGCAGCTGCGGTAGAAACGCTCTGCTCCACGGCCCTCGGCCCTCAGCATCTCATCCAGCGTCTCGCTACGGTAATCTCGGATAAAAACTTGCATAGGAAAGTCCTGTCGCGACGAAGTCAGTCAGAATTCTGCGCTGCGCTGAAGCTCTGCGACATACCGCGTTCGCCCACCGCTCAAAGTTGCCCATCTCGGGGGGCACCTCTGAACTCTGGGGCGCCATCCGGATGCCGTCGTCGTCGGTCTCGTCGCGCTCTGACGCTGGCAGTGGTGGCGGCACTGCCCAAGCACCGTCGTCTCCCAAGAAATACGAGAAGTCGGGGTCCTCCAAGGCGCGTGCCGTGTCGTGGTCCTCCGCATGATAGTTCGGCAGGGTTGGGACCGTAGTGTCCAGCGCATTTGAGGTAAGCAAGGCCCGCCGGCCGTCCGCAGAAACCTCGACGGTGGTCGCAGTGTGTGGCTGGTGTGTGTGTAGCGCGCCCCTCGCTGCCGGTTTGCGCACGCCGCCGCGCAGTCCTGGTCCTCGCCCGCGACCTCGACCACTCATTGCGCAGAAGCTGAATGATTTTCGCTTGAAACGCCCCTCTTTGGCCATCACTGATGGTCGTGTTCGCTCGCACTTCATCCCCTTCCTCCACTCATGGCTGGTCTTCCCCCGAATCGACACGGCGTCCACCTCTCCCTCGCGCCGAGTAAGTCGTTCTTCATCCTTTCTTGGCTGCACTGACCCACCCCCTCTCCTTGCTAGCGACGAAACACATGTGCGAGGGGCACGTCCCGTGTCTCCTCTACAACAAAAGCACCGCCGATAGGCAGCGCATCTGCGATGCACTCGGCATCAGTAGCGCCAACACCCACGTACGCAGCACTATTGAGCGCGATCGCCGCCGCAGAGGCAGCCGTAAAATTCGAGACCTTCCCCTCAAAGAGGAGGACCTCTACGTGGGCCCTGAGCGGCCCCCTCCCCTCAAGACCGACCGCGCCCACCAGACGTGCAGCCTCTGTCTGCAGGTTAAGAGTCACCCCGTCGCGTACGCCCCCTCCTCTTCTTGCCCAACGTCTCCTGAATCCCTCTCCCCAGATATATGTGCGGACATAGCCACTGCTATGTCTGCATCCGCCTCCACTTGGAAAACAACTGGCTCTGCCCCATCCGCGACTGCCGCATCCTCATGCGCCGCGCTCCCCATCGCCATCATGCTGAAGAGGGAGGCATCGCGCTCGACTTCCCCGCCCGCAATGATCGCAGCGTGGTCACCTACGACTGGGAGGGCTTGACTTTCCCCCGCCCCCCGGTCTACGTCGAGGAGGAGTAGATATCTAGCTAAATTACTCACCTATGCTGCAAACACACGAACAGACCAATTCGATATTCTTGAGTAGTACGTTCAGTATTGCGTTCGGTGAAGTCGGACCCGCTGAGGACCCAAAAACAAAGCCGTTGTTGCAGCTCGTTTCACGAACTACAGCTACAACCCTGATTAAAAGGTGCTAGTGTTCCCCACTCCACTCCAGTAAGGGTAAAGGGCGCGACGGACTGGCTTGGGTTGTTGGGCGCGTGTAAATAATGCCGGAGATCTGGCCTGGTTAGTACACTCGGAATACTAGGTTTACCCGAGTGATTGTGGTTCGTGATTTTTCGCTGTTGTACAAGTTAGGCGGGGACGGTTTGCTTGATGCTGTTGATAAAAGGCCCTCCCCCACGAAGCCTTGAACCCGGGACACATGTCCCTAGATATGCGCTGGAACTGAAGGCTAGCGAGCCGACGAGTGTTCGGTGGTGGGTTGCTGAGGGCAGGATCGGCGCCGTCACATGAGCTCTCGGCACCGATTCCACACATCAGATGTCTGATTGCTCCCGTGCATCGCCTTTCGCCTCTTCCCTCTGCTCGGCGACACGTCCCCTCAACTGCGCTGGATTTAAAACAAAGCCTGGCTGCTACTCCCCCATTTCCTCCCTGGACAAAAGTCGCAGGCGCAACACCAATGCCAAGACCTCAAGACACCCACATCAAGACCCTCGCGTGGAGATCCTCCACAAGACCTCCAGACGCACACATCAAGAGCCTGGCATGGAGATCCTCCATTCATCCCCATTCCGCTGGTTTCTTTCCCTAGCGCGGTCCGCTAATCCCTCCTATCCCGAATCCATCGCTTTAGTTCTTGCCCTTCGCCACCACCATGCCCCGCAGTAACAGTGTGCGCGTCCCCCGCAAAGGTTTTTTTTTTGTTCGCCGCACTACTCGTCCTAAGGCTTAACGTTTTGCCTTCCCTAGGTACATTCCATTCCTCGCGCTGCCAGTTTTTGCGCACCCGCGCCGAACTCCTCGGCTTGACCCCTGGTAAAGTTCTTCGCCCCATATTGTAATTGCACTGATTACATGGCTTCTCTGCTGCAGCTGAGATTGTCGCCGACGCCCAGGCCTGGTCCACCGGGCCCGCCGCGAACGGGACCGCCCTCGGGTCACAGGTTTTTGGCTCCTGGGGCACGCCCTCGGCTAGCGTGAGCGGCTGGGAACAGCCTGTTTCGAGCGACGACGAGGTCCCGTGGGGGACGTGGACGGCCTCCAGCTGAGCAGCTTGGACCGGCAACCCACTGTCCAGCTGGCCAGCTTCGTCCACTGCGGAAGAGGCCCATGCCGAGGCGGCGCTAGCGCCTTGGGACGGAGCGCAGGCGTCGTAGTACAACTAGAAATTATTGTCTGCAGCTTTCTTGACGACGGTGCAATGAAATGATTTTAGTTCTGAAAAAAAACACTACAAAAGCGTAGTACGTGTTTCGAGCGAGACTCAGACAGATTTACAGAACGGCAGACGAAGAGAAGAAAAGAAAAAGAATGAAAAAAGAGTAAAAGGAAAGTGGGCAGCGAAAGGCTACGGACGGATTCGAACCGACAAATTCTGGTTACGCAAGCAAACGTAGACTCAGACGTACTAACCACTGTACCACACAGCCGCATAAACTCTCAGTACTGAACTCCTGACACCTCCAATACACCGGAGCGACGGGACTCCCAATTACGCTCACGTCACCAACTCGCCTTCGGGATTCACAGCCGACATCACCAACTCGTCGTGCAAAACTAAATCGACAACGGTGGGCCGGTGATTACAAGATTGGAACTTTTGCCAGCGTGAAGTTCCACAAGGCACCACCTATCTCAAAAATTCACAAGCCGCCTTTTCACCGAGGTCAAAGTGGAAAAAATTGGTTTTGTCGAACGAAAGGGGTAAATGTGGCAAATCACCAACTCGTCGACGTGAAAAATATTGCTGCAGGCATTACGCGGGCGCCTCTAGGTGCGTTATTTTTTCTGGGTGTGCAAAAACCGTGGTTCTAAACAGCTGTTATTCAAAGCCAGCCATAAACCCAGAGTACGGTGCATGTTATTTAAAATGGACACTATTGATCACTAACTCGTGCAATGAATTTAGGCATGTGCAGATTTCCTTATGCAGGCCTGATCCATCTCCAACCTTTTCGATGCCACCCACGGCCGGCGACAAAGCTCGCGCTGGCATTCAAAAACGCGTCGATAGAATGCGCCGCAAGATACATGCTATCGCGCAGTCAAAATATCGCGAGCGGTGAGATTTGTGTTTCACTGCACCGCGTCGATAGAATCTTGAAGATCAAGCAGAAACATGGACGTCCTGCGCGAGAAAGCCAGGGAAAGCATGAAAAGGTTGGTATATTTCCATTCATTTCTTATAAAACATCCTAAACTACTGAAACTACTAACAGGCATCGTGCCGCGATCAAGGAGAGTGAGGAGAAGACAAAGGCGGCGCGCGAGCAGAGACGGGAGGTAGACGCTGATTATCGGGAGCGGTGAGTATTTTGGCATGATAAAGTGGGAATTACTCACACGTGTATTGTCGCAGACAGCGCCAAAAGTAAGTTGAGTGCTGCTAGGCAGAGCTAAAGAGTGAATACGATGGGCAGGCATTGGATCAAAAAATTCGGTCAAGAGCCTTTTGAAAGGCTCTACGTACCCTTGTCACGCATTCACGGGAGGAACACCAGTAACCTGCAATTTGTTCGAGAACCGCCGAGACTGCTCACGGAGGACGACCAGGATGCGACGGGATCAAATGCCTAAAGAGGATGGATGTGACGAGGAGGGTGTTGGTTGGGGAGCGGTGGGTGGATGTGGTAGGTAGCGCATATGCCGTCGAGAAATAAATGCAAATTCGTTTTTGCAGACTCCTACCCTTCTTGAGTGTGTGCGTGACTATCACGTGACACCGAGCCAACTCCCATCCGCCATGATCCCGCGTCTGCGTGTCCCTCCCGCCATTGCAGCGCTGGCTGCCCCGCCCGCCAATTTTGTCCCTTGTCGGCTGCATGAGGCTTTCAGTGGGAATTTCAAGAACCACGGAGATTTCTCGCGGCAGGGCAACAAGACTTACTGGGTAGTGTTTTCTTGGGCACGAGAGGCCGTGTTCACGTTGAAGTGAGTGCCAGTATGGCGTGCGTTGGCGGTTCATTTCTGACGTGGTGTGCGGCAGGGCCGACTGCCTCGCGGGCAAAGAGCCCGAGGACGACGAGCGCGACGTTGTGGGTTCGTTCGCGGAGTGGGCAGACGTTGTCCGCGTTTGGGCGGCGTTCTGTTACCACCACCATGGGAAGTGCGAGCGCCACCCGCGCAGTTGTGCCCGGAGCATGTGCCCGGCGCACCCTCGTCCCTACGACCCACCCGCGGAACCTGGAAGGCGGGATCCACGAGTCAAGTTAGAGGTCAAGGTGGAGGTAGGTGTGGGCGTGAAGCGAGAGCGAGCAACGCCCAGACTGGAGACACCCAAACACCGCAGGGCGGAGACGTCAATGCGTCGGGCGCCGGTCTCCCACACGCCCGTTCTGCAGAGCCCCTCCGATGGCTACGACTCCGACGTCGTGGAGCCAGGCGGCGTGCCTTTGTGGGCGCCAGACACACCTCCGGCGGTGGCTGACGTTGCCGTGGCTAGCGCCGGGAGGAAGCGAGAGGCGAGTGGCGTTGTGGACGAGGATCACGCAGCGCGCTCACGCAGCAGACACGCGGGGACGACGGACTCCTCCAGAGCCCAATCTACCGCCGCAACTTCGCCACCAACGACAACACTGAGTTCAGCGAGTTCCCTGTCGGCTAGCACAGTGGAGACGGCAGCTCCTGCAGGAAAAGGCAAAGAACGCGCGATATACCCGCTGGCGTCCACATCGAGCATCTCGCGCGCGGCGCCTGCGCGCTCATCAACCTCACACGCGGCGGTGCCTGCGCGCCCAACAACCTCGCATGCTGCGGTGCCTGCTATCCCCCGGGCCGCGAGTCCTCGGACGGTGGCGTCGACTTCGAATGCGTCGACATCGAGAGTCGTACGCCTGAACGACCCTTTCTTCGTCAGCGCAGCGGGCATGATTCGCATCACGTCGGAGGCAGCTTTCGCGGATATTGGGGAGGGGCCGGTGAAGGTGGTGGTGGGGTGGGAGGCGGCGACGAAATACGCGGTGGAGTTGGCGGAGAAGGAGGCTGCAAGGGCGGGTGAAGGGGGAGACAGGATGGATTTGGACGTTTAATTTTATTTATTTATTTATTTTGGGGGGCGGGCCCACAACTACACCTTACTGGCTTGAACTTGTCTGTTATATATTTTGCTGCGACATTGACTGTTTTGCTTTTGCATCTCGATTCGTCGCCGTGGTTGTGTGTGTTTGGCTAGAACCTTCTTTGCGACGTTTCCTTCGACTGCCGGTCTGTCCCTCGTGCAAGATGCCGAATGTTAAAAGCAGGGTGGACAAGGAGAAGTGGAGGTTCCTAGAGAGTCACCTACCAAATTTTCTGAACGCCGCCCGACTGAGGAAAACGAGCGAGTTTTTCGAGTGGGTGTGGGGCTACTATTATCACCGCTTTGGCGTGGCGTCCCTCAACACGGCGTGGGTTCCAGCCGACACCGACAGTACCGTGGAGTTCACAGCTGACGAATTGGCCGCCCGGGACGCGCTGAACCAGATTGTGAAACGGGTGAGTGTGTTCTCAGAGCGGAAGTCGTGCGGCCGAACTGAGGCAGTATATAGAAAATTCGTGCTTGGTATCAATTCCAGGGTTTGAGGCGAAGGCGCCGGGTTGAGGCCTGAAAGTGGCGAACGTTTGAATGTCTTGAGGCGGTGTGCGTTTGGGACGAAGCAAGAGGCGTAGTTGGACGCAGAGTGGAAGAGAAACTGGAATGCATGGAACTTTGAATAAAACTGTTGCAGAGGAAAATTTAAATTGAATTGCATTGAAGAGTAATATGTATGGGACGGTCGGTGCGGACGACACTCGCCCTCGGAGGCTTCCTAATTCGGAGTGAGTGCACGTGGGGTAAAGTCTGTTGATCTCGTCGTACCAAGTCCAGCGACAAACCCATGTCCACCGCTAGAATAACAACCGGAGCCGCACCGCGCAGAGCCGTTCCCACTGGGCAGACAGCGCGAAAACGGTCGCGCAAGAAAGTCGACGGGCCAAAACGTGGAAAAGTACCGTGGATTCACGGCACAAAACTGGTATTTTTTGAGAAGCGCACCGAGGAATGGAAAGTCGCCAACGATCTGGGCGTTGTTCAGCTTGGGCGTTTCTACACGAAGGTCACCAACCTTTACCTGCTGAAGTACGGGCACGAGATGCAAGACGACGAAGACCTCGAGGAAGATGTCGAGGACCCGACAGACCCAGATGTAGTCCTCCCAGGGTCAGAAAATCTGAGCGAGGACGACGCGAAGGTCCAAAGCGAGAACACAATACGGGTGCGCAAGGTAGGCCTGGGTTTCTTGAGAATCACGAGTTGAGCTGACTTTCGAGTTGCCACAGAGGATTGCAGTGTGGTACTGTCGCAAGTACCGAGGCGTCGAGGTGGCCGAGAAGGAGTTGTTCGCCGACCTTCTGGGGGGCGTCGTCAGCACAGGGCCAGGCTACCCCAGGAAGGCGTAGCCCATCCACTTGTATTCTCGCAAGTATTACGAGGATAGAGTGAAGGCGCGTTTCGAGACGGCGTGGGAGGCAGAGAAGCACCGGGCGGAGGCTCTGGAGCGGGACCCGGAGGCTGAGATTAAAATTCGCAATGTCGTGACGCGTGAGGTGTTTGAAGAGGAGACACAGGAGTTCAGAGAGGAACTGGGCAAGGCGGTGGAGGCAGAGCACTCGGCGGCGATAAGAGCCTGGGAGCTGACGCGCGCAGACGCGCCGACAAAGACGGCAGCGGAGATTAACGCGTAAGTGGCGCCAGAAAGCAAGTTTGTCGAAGCTAACGACGAGAGCAGAGCCCTGAAGAACGCTGCTTTCTACCTGGAGCCACTGGCTGAAGCAATCAGCACGAAGTTCTTGATGAATTGCTCGATTCTGCTTTGTGGGCCCATTGGTGATCGTGGAGGCGGTATAGACGTGCGGAGGTAAGGTGGTCTTTATCTGACAGCGTCGTGAGAGGCTCATTATGAATAGCGTGCATGCCGGCACATCCAAGTCGCTGACACCGCAGAAATGGCACCAATTCGACAAGATGGGGTACGACGCGACGGTGAAGTCTTTTGTGCGGTTTAGCGAACGTTGCTTCAGTAAGAATTCACAAAATAATAAATTGGGATTTATTTCTAATCTAAAGAACACGTTGTATAGGCGAGGATGAGTGTCAAAGCAGGATTGTAGGGACGGAGTCCGCATCAAGCACATCGACTGTGTTGCCGCCGGCGCGACGGGGAGACGTGCAGACACCCGCCACCAACGACACAAATGGCGCGGCCGCAGTGGGAATGAGCAGCGCGCAAGGTGGCGCGGAGGGCGCGCAGGAAGGAGCGCACGAAGACTGGAATGGCGCGGGTGGTGCACGGGGGAACAGCAGGGCTGGTGGCGAGGACGGCGTGGGTGGTGGCGACAAGGACGGCGCGAGCGGTGCACAGGGGAACGCTGGGGGGGGTGACGAGGACGGTGCGGGTGGTGCACAGGGGAACGCCGGGGGTGGTGAAGAGGACGGCGCGAGTCAGGGGAATGCCGGGGGTGGTGAGGAGGACGGCGCGAGCGGTGAGGAGGACGGCGCTGGCGGTGCACAGGGTGCCGTCAGGGCGGAGCATCTGCCGGTGTGGAGCCCAGACGAGGACACTTGGGCAACGACGTGGGGGCCGGAGGTGAGGAAGGCGTTCTCGTCATTTGCGACGAGGAAGGCGGAATTCGGGGTTTCTTGGGCCGAACTGGTGAATGCCTGGGTGAAGGTGGAGGAGGCGTCGGGTTTTAATAACGAGGGCGGAAAGCTGACAACGGAGGCGCGCCCGGCGGAAATCAGCGAGTTCATCAACAAGGGGAGGCATTGGATTATGGTGAGGAAAATCCTTGCGCCCGGCTCCAAGGAAGAAGAGGGTTCGTACGCGGCGCGGTGGTGGGCATGGTGGGCGGCGATCGGGGCCAAGGGGGAATTGCATACGATGCATGGGAGGATGGGGTTCATGTTGGTGGTGCTGAGCCTTTTGTGGTGGGGAGCTGGCGATCTGGGGGGGGGATGGGAGACGGCGGTGACGGCGGTGACGGCGGTGAC
Organism: Mycena alexandri; assembly: GCA_029233265.1. Lineage (NCBI taxonomy): Eukaryota > Fungi > Basidiomycota > Agaricomycetes > Agaricales > Mycenaceae > Mycena > Mycena alexandri. The sequence goes on from JARJCM010000242.1 coordinate 39,645, forward strand.
AACAACGCTGGAAGAAGTTCTAGTTTCGGGGAAGGTCGTGAAGAGTGCTGCGTAAGTTCAATGCCCGCATGGAGAGTTGACTCAGCGTACTGATTTATTTCTTTTGCAGGCCAGTCACAGCGTCAAAGGCTCCAGCGGGGAAGAAGGCGTCGGCGAAGCGGAGGCGGGGGGAGAAGGAAAACGATGAGGAGGACGAGGAGGAAGAGGAAGGGGAAGGGGAAGGCAGTGTGGAGAGGAGGACGAGGGCAAAACGGCAGAAGAGGGGCGATGAGGGGCAGGAAAGCGGCGGGTCGCGCATAACACGATTGAAGGCGACAGCGGGGTGCCCGCGGCCGCGGCCGCTGAGGAGGTAGACGGAGAGGGTGGCGAGTTGTATTTATTTCGAGTATGGTGGGTGGGGGCGATGATATTTGAGATCTTGCGAGAGACCATACAGTGGACTTGGCAGAAATGAAAGACAGGCGTGACGTAAACTGGATGTGTCAGATCATGAGGTTGGCAGATTCGAGGAGTTCAAGATTGAAATGAAGGCCAAAGCAAGGCCAAAGGCGGGTGAGGCCTAGGGGGAGGAGAAAACGAGACACGGAAAGATCAGATTAAATTTGTTTGTAGATTTCTTTGGCTGGAAAATAATGGAGGGAGGGTGGGTGGAGCGCGTTGATGAGTATGGAAGCGTAGCGTAGGGAGAGAACAACAAGTGAGGTGTTAGGCCGATTATTCCTTTTGGGCGAATTTATTGGGTGGAAAATGAGGGAGGCGGGAATATGCGGAATGTGGATGCGGGGCGGATCGGGTTGATGGGGGAGAATATGCCGAGTCCGAGTCGAATGAATGGAGGTGGCCGATGTGCATGCATGGGGGTAGGCGTAGAACAACGGAAGAGCAACGGGGAGCACCGGAAAGGAAATTGATCGCCCCCTGATATGCCGCAAACCGCCGAAGAGCCCCCAAGTAAAACAATAACAAGCGGAGAAACTGAAACAACAGAATCGTGGGAAAGTGCGGGAGGTGAAGGAACAATAGGCGAGTATCGGAGGAGTGTGAAACCGGCAAGACGCGATGCCAACAATGATGGGGGGGAACAGGGAGCAATCTTGACAGAAGGGGCAAAGGGATTATGCTAGAGATCAATGTTGAAGTGATTTATCACGCATCAGAGGGCAGAGAGGCGCATCAGGATGATCGCAACAGCTGTCCAGTATATATATAACATTTGTGCAGTTACCCAGGGTAATGCATTAATGGCCAACTTGCTGGCACCAAGTATGTGGCAGTAATGCATTACCATTTGCATTACTTTATGTGTGTAATGCATTATTGGTACGTATATTACACATTGAAGAAGGTTGATTTAAATGTAATTAGGGTACAACGGGGGTAACATGATGCCGGGCGACGGCAGCCTGGAAAAGCGATTCGGCAGTTTCTCTACTGTGGCATGACTCGTAGGTGGAGGAGGACAAGCCCAAGGTATTGAGGCTGCACTCGAGGCTGAAATGAAAAGGGTCGTCAGCGACAGATGAAAAAAAAGGGATGAAAAAATGTAGCACCTGGAGGCGTAGACGCCAGGAGTGATCCCGCGGTATACCACATACCAGAGCGAGCCATGTGCGGCGGAGCCAGCATGCAAGGGGTTGGGGACTTGAAGGGAGGCCGAGGGCGTTGGAGCGGCGGCTATGGTGGAGGAAAAAGAGCCGTCTGGTGCGATGACGCGTGTCCAGCCACACCCTTGGGCATACTTGAAGGCAGCCTCAGCCTCCGCGAACGTTGAATAACCTTGGTATAGACTGCTGGGGACCTTATTGACGAGCGGTAAGACCTCTTGGTCCCTGCAGGGCAGAGCGTAAGACGGAAGGAAATAAAATTTAAATCTGATTAGGACTTACCAATGACGGAGTGCACCGATTTCGCGACCGCAAAACACTGCGTAACCGCGTTTCTTGGTGCGTGGCTTGCTTTTGGGAGTGAGACGGCGTGGCGATGCGCCTGAGACGCCCTGGGTTTCCGAGCTGGCTTCCGCCCTGCAATAACAAAGGCATGTCAAAGGTGACGAGGGTGCAAAAAGCAATAAATATGTACCAGGAGGAAGTTGTGCCGGATTTCACTGGCGTACGATAGCTGTAAACAGGATTGACCGAGCGTACAGGAGTTGTTGGGACTGGCGGTGGCGTCCGGGGAGGGATCACTGGGCTAGCGGTTTGTGGGGACACAGGATCGAGCTCGAGCTCGGCGAGGAGACGGATGAGCTCGTCATTGTCGTCGACGTTGTGCTCGACATTGTCGTCGACGTTGTAGGGGGGGGGAGGGGAATGGGAAGAGGGCATGTTAAGCGGCGCCTGCCTCTGCGAGCTTCCAGATTGGATGGCTCTGAAACTTCACACATGGGAGTACCAAAGAGGAAGGAGGATCGGGTTCCCAAAGGAGAAAGATTCAGTGCCGTACTTGTGAATTTACTTTTTGGGATAGCGACGCGCAATACGATGGATTGACAAAAACTACGCGACAACAGGAACATAAAAAGTAGGTGAGGACAACACGTGGGCAACGAGGCAGTTACAGACATAGGGCGCGTGATAGCGGCTGTATGGAGGGTTTGAATTACACATAAAGAAAAAAAGGGGAAAGAAGGAAATTCACCTTCAATTCACGACGTTGAGAGCACCGAGGGCGAGAGCACCGTTGAAGTGGGAGAGGGTGTCACTCTGGCTGTTGAATTTTTCGCCGAGGCCAGTGGAGATGCCGGTGACAGCGTTGAGGGAAATGGCGGAGTTCTGGGTGAGGCTGATATATTTGCCGCGCGTAATTGCGAACCACTTGCCGCCATTGTCAGGAACGGCGGTGAGGGGGACGGGGGGGACGATGCCGAAGAGGATGCCGGCAGCCCAGGGAGCAGTGGTGCGGACTAAGCCAGGCAGGGTAGCCACTAGAGGAACGGAATAAAAAATCAGTTAATCGGAGAAACAAGTAAAGAGCGCGTACCAGCGGGGGGTTTGGGGCACGGGAGTTTGGGGCACGGGGGCGGGGGCAGGAGCGCTGGCAGCCACCGCAAGGGCTCCGGTGAGAACGGCCAGCGCAGCATGCACAGCATTGGCGGCGGTGGCGACACCAGCGAGAGCACCGGGAACTAGGGGCAAAATTAGCAGGATAGAAAAGAGGAAAAGGGGAGGACTGACGCTCAGAGAGAGGCGCAGTGGTGACGGCGCCGGCGTGGGCAGACAACACATCGACAGCACCGCCCAAGTCCACGATGGCGTTGTCAACTACTGAGGGGAGATGGAGTGAGGGATGGGTCATAAGAGAGAGGAGGTTGTGTACCTTGCGAAGGGCTAGAGCGTGTCATATTGGGTGGGCAGGCTAAACAAAGAAAGTGGGAGAAAGTTATGAGGCAGTTGGCGATGTCCGTTGTTGCGGCCCAGCTTTTAGGCAGAGGCTCGAGCTCCAGCTGATGGACACGCGGGAGCCGGGTAGTCATGCGTTTATCCCAAAGCAGTGGAGAGGGAGGAAGGAAGTGTTTGTTTGGCCCATCATTTCTTATCGCTCTCCGCGACATCGTCCGGCAAGTAATACCCTGAGCCACGAAATTGCTCTGGATTAGGTGAGTCGTTGTGTGGTTCTTACAGCAGCAGAGGTGGATGCTAATAACATACACAGAATAAACTGAATGGCCCACAACAAGGTAAAGAATAAGAAACGCAAGCGCGTACCCAAGGGCGAACGGAAAAATCTTCGTTTATAGGCTGAGGGCTCGCGCGAGGAGGTGCTGAAGCCTCACGTTGAGGAGTACGCGGACGCTCTAGAGCGCGGTTGGGGGCCCGAGCGGGAGTATCTGCAGGAAATTTGCAACGAGTTCCACGCCAGGATCAGTTGGCGCGTTCAGGACGACGAGGAGCCGGAGCTTGCCGCCGACTACGACCCGCTAGCGCCACTGCCAGTCGAAGCCTTGACCGACGAGGAGCAGAAGGCCAAGCGCAAGCGAGTGGACACTCTCAATAAGGTGAGTGACGGTTATGCCACGTGATCGTGACCCTTGCTCACCCCTTTCTGAATTCAGCGCATTCGAAGGTGGTACAAGTACCCGCGTCCGCAAACTCAGGAAGAATTCTCGTTCGAATCTCGACTCATCTTCCGAGAGAGCCGCAAAGATGTCCCGCGTCACAGCAGCTCGGAAGTCGGCGGTAGGGTTTGGCTTGGTCTGTACGTTGCTTCCCCCCGACGTTTCCTGCAGCCACCGTTTCGCGACCTCCGGAGCGATCTCGGTCTCGTAGTGCTCATGCATGTACTGCTGATATGCTTGACGCGCTTTCGGAGGACTCTTGATACCTGCGAGTTGGGCCAGAAGGACTGCCCATGGGTCCTTGCGGTTTTTGCCTGTTCCTTTGCCCGTTCGCCATACCGCACGCGACGCATACGAGGTCGCGATGAAAGCGCTGCCGTCACGTACGCCGCAGGACAGGCAAAAGTGAATCTGAGCGGTGGAATAAACTTGAGATGCGCATGGCTAAACAGAACGCAGGTGTATTGATGGAATAGGGAATTTCCTGGGCCCAATACAGCGAGGTATCTTGGAACATACGGGCCTGCACTCGGTCGTGCTGCTCGGTGGTCCGATTCCAAGATACGGCGGTGAACTGCGACCGGTATAGTAAGTGAGGCGTGCAGCGGGTGGAACACTACTGACGTCTAATCTAACCCAGTTGCACGTACGGACGTAGTCGCAGCGCGGGGAAACTTCACTTTCCAGAATGGGCAGGCGCTCGCTGGGACAGCCAGGTTTCCTCCCTACTGTCAGAATACCTGGAGAGCGCATTTTGTAAGTCTCAGCACTTATTATCGTCAGTGACGAGGGAGCTAATTCCATAGCAGCCCCACAGGAAGTAGCCGATGCCGCCCTGCCCGACGTGCTCGACGCCGCAAAGTACACCCTCAACTCTGACGCCGACCGCTCTGACTCGGATTCCGACTCGGATTCAGACTCAAATGACGACTCGGATGATTCGGACGCCGCGCCGCCCAAGAAAAGGAGGAAGCCTGCCGCCAAGAAAACGCCCCCGCCGCCCGTCACGAAAAAGGGGAAGGGTAAGGCCCCCGCCGCCGACTCGCGTAGCCCCAGCTCATCGCCCGAGCCAACTCTGGGCTCGCTGCCTATCGAAGAAATCATCGCAAGGACGCTTACCGGCAAGGTCGTAACCATTGACTCCATGGCGCCGCTGGACCTTTCGTACGACAAGGCGTGCCTGTGGAACATGGCCCGGAACAAGGCGCTCATGGCGCCCCTGATCAAGGAGATCCGCGAGGGAGTGGCGGGCTTGGTGCAGGAGAAGGAACCAGCGGAGGCGAAGGCACCAGGGAAGAGGAAAAAACGGTCGCAGCAGGACGCCGAGGGCGAGGGGGATGAGATCGTCGAACGACGCAAGTCGCAGCGCCTAAATGACACTGCGGGCACGGGAGCGTCGACCAGCGCCCAGCCTTCCCCGCCACTGCCCCCTCAGCAAGAGCAGCAGCCACGTGCGCCCTCGCCTCCGCTGCCGCCACCTCCCCCGCCACCACCCCCTCAGCAAGAGCAGCAGCTACGCGCACCCTCTCCGCCGCTGCCGCCGCCACCGCCCCCTCAGCAAGAGCAGCAGCTAGGCGCGCCCTTGCCGCCGCTGCCGCTGCCGCCTCCTCCTCAGCAAGAGCAGCAGTCACGCGCGCCCTCGCCTCTGCTGCTGCCGCCGTCCCCATCGCCGCCGCCGCCGCCGCCGAACCAACTACAGCAGCAACAGCAGCAGCACAAGGATCCCGGCCCGCCGCCCACCGCGTCCATGTCGCGGGGGTAGATCCAAGAAAAAGGCGGGCGCGGCGACAGAGAGCGCGAGTGACATGACAGGGATGGATATCCTGATGCCCGAGGACGCTCCTCCGTGGCTTCGCGCATGTGTGACGCAATTGTGCGCCAGGGATCTGGGAGTGCATTTCACGGCGCTCCTGGATACGCTCGTCAGGCTGAGACCTCCTTCGGTTTTGACGAGGGCTCGTACGACAAGCTGACGGCGATCAATCGCCCGAAAGAGGTGTTTCAATGGATCAAGAACGGGCGCAGTAAAAATCCAAACCTACCAGTAGTCAAGAACGTACCAAAGTACGCCGGGGAGTGGAAGGCGTGGTGGGAGACGCTGCAGCCGGAGTGGCGTCGTCGGGATCGCGACGGGAATTTAATGGCGGGGGGGATGTGGCATATGGAAAGGAGGATGAGTGGGGGGTTTTGTTCTGCCCGGGGCCTAACGGGTGGCTGACAGTCGTCGCCTCGCTGTACTTTTGGGGGGCAGTCGAAGGGCTATCGGGGGACTTGAAGATGCAGTGGTTGGGAGCCGTGCAGGATGTTCTGTGGATGATGGAGGGTTTGGAGGCGAGTTTGTAAAGGGGGGGGGGGGCTTGAATTTAGTAGATGATATATACCTTTACTGTTCGTGAACTGCTTCTCTTCGTAATTGTGTTACTTCGTCTCGTCCTTTCTTCCTCAAATATTTATGCAGAGTCTTTGTCTGTGATATAATGTTTACATGTTTATTACAAAGTTCTTGAAGTACAGGGTTATCGCACTATGTACATAGGAAATAAATAACTTTGGCCGGTAAAGGCAAGGATTCGACGGGTGGGGTGAGGGGGCGGGGTAATCAGAGTATAAAGTTAAAAAGGAAAAGAAGAAACCTGAAGATGAGGGGGTAAACTGGTCGGAGCCGCGCTCAAATAGAGAAACAGTGGGCACAGGCTGAGTCGACCGCAGCGGTGTTTGATGCGTTTTTTTTTGATGGCGGCTTTTTCGTAAGTTATTTATTGAGACTGAAGGGAGGGCGAGAGCGGGAGGTGCCGGCTAGAAGCGAACGAGGGCGGAGCGGGAGGAAGTGCTGCAAAGGCCAGCTAAAGGCGAAGGCGAGCGAGGCGCAGGCACGGAACAATGCGGGCAGGAGGCAGGCAGGAGGCGGGGTGGATCGGGCCGCGCATTAAATACCTGGGTAACCGAGTTCATGTAGAGAGCCGTGTAACCAAGTTAATCGGAATCGCAAAAGGGTATGTAGCCGAGTGCTAGAAAAGGTGGAAATCATTAACGCATTTGGGAGAGATATTAGCCCGTCAAAATAGGGTGCAAAGAAGGGTATTTCTCGCCCCCAAAATCAAAAAATTTCCCCCGCCGGAGCGGTGGAAAGGTGCCGTGTACACAGCCAGTGGGTGGCTAGCTCCATGCTAATAGGCAAGAGGGCCCATGGCTAGGGCCACATACTTTTGTCTATATATTACTGCTAGGGCTCTCGACAGTGCGTGCTTTAATCCACCGCCGATAGCTTACTTGCTGACTGTTTACAATCAAGACGGCGTACGCGCGTGAGCATCGAGCTCAAGAAGGCCGGGACGACGGCGCAGAAGATCGACGTCATTGCAATGCGCAGGAAGCTTACCCGCGGCATCGCACGTTTCCGCAAGCTCCAGGCCACCTACACACCTGGGGCACTGCAGGCCCTCGCGCGACGTCCCGACGACCCGACCAAAACGCCTGAGCGAACGCCGCTCATGCTTCCGTCAGCGCTCACGGCGGACGAGCGAAAGAATGGGTGCATGGCCGGGGTGGAGTATACCGAGGCCATCGCGCGCGACGGACAGTGTGGGGCTGCACTCCTGCGCCTACGCCACCAGCTGCATGTAAAGTCGAGGTTCATCACGTACAAGAAAAAGAATTCGCGCCACCAAGGCGCAAACACGCGGTCTCGCACGCTCGTCGCACGGAATGAAAGTAAACTTTGCCTTCACTCGGAGAAATACCAAACCGCTTGGGGGGCGATCCGAGCGCTAAACGGCGGGGATGCGGCGAAGGTGGGGTGGCGGAAGCTATGCCAAGGCGATATTCGGTTGATGGAGGATGCTGAGGACCTGAGGAAGCGCAACAAACGGCGGAAGAGGGAGGACGCGAGGAGGAAGGCGAAGGAGCAGCGGTTAATCGCTGAGGGTGAGCTCATTGAGCCGGAGGATGACGAGGAGGGAGACAACGCGGCGGGGACCGCCAGACCGGAGAATCGGCGTGTTCTGTCGTGGATATGGATGGTCACCGGGACCACGGGGTCTGATGTGGAGATTGAGGAGGCATTGCGGATCGAGTGGGCGAAAGCCTACGTGAGGAGCAGGCGGTGAAAGGAGGAGGTGTGCTTGCTGGAGGAGGAGTATTGGCGGATACTGCTGTCCTTTGAGCATGAAGCACGAAGGTGGGAGGCGCGAATCCGTGCAATTCGGGTAGGGGAGGTGGAGGAGAGGTATGCGCAGGGCGCGATAGCGTACGGGCTGAAGCAAGCAGCTATGTACCACGATCTTGCGGCGCGTGCGACCGTCACAATGACGGAGGTTCGTCGGGGGAAGGGCAAGGGCCGGACCGCAGCGGTGGTAGTGGTGGAGGAGGGCGCAGGGCCGAATAATGTCCTGGCGGAGGGGGAGGCGGGCACCGAAGATGAGGAGGGTAGTGGGGATGAGAGTGACGAGGATCTCTTCGGCGGACATAGCGACGAAGAGGCTTTCATGGGAGGTGAGGAGGAGGACGATTAATGACATTTTTGTACACACCTCTTTCTATTTTCTTTTTGTACGCTTTCTATGTTTTTCTCCTATTTCTTTCCCCCAAATATTGTTCTGGGCCGGCGCAACATCACAGTGAGCTGTGCATGGGTTCCTTGGGGTCTTGTCAACGATAGGTATGCAATGGCGGCGCTGATTGTTTTTTTTTTCCCCTGGGATTTCCACTTTTTTGGGAGTTTTCCACGTTCCGTGTGTTTCGGATCGCGTGATCATTTTATTTCAATGGTTTTCCGGTCATTTTCCGCATTGGAATGTTCTCCGTTTGATTCAGATCGCGCAAGCATTGTATTTGATTATTTCAGAGGATTTCAAGGCCATTTTCGGGATTCCGTGTGATTCGGGGCGATGCCGAGCCCCGGCAGGAGGATCTGAGTGATCTGGGGACGGCGGGGACGGCAGAGGTGATGCTCAGTGTAAAGAAGGTTGATGCCAAGGTGCCGGGCATCATCCCCGGGGTCAAACACAACCCCTGGCTACCCTTTTTGGGTACCCAGTAGTTTTTGCAAATCACCATGTGGTCAACCCGAGTACCTTTTGCAAAAGGTCACCCATATGAGGTGCCGCTGGGGCCCGAACACATGCAGAAATATGAGCGGGAAGACAAACACACCAAAGGCAGCAGCTGCGCCATAGCGGTTGCCTGTCCCGCTGCCGTTGCCTGCATAGCCAATCAGAATTCATGCTCAGGAGACTGAGTAAGTAACTAAATGCTGGGAGCCTCACCTGCATACCACGCTATCAGACCCAGAGCCAGACCGACGAGGGTGCCCCCTAGGCGAGTGATGTAGCTGCGATTCCATGAGAAGGGGAAGGTCGAAGATAGGAATATGGGGGAGGATGATTGATCACTTACTTCCAAATCTGATCCCCAGCTGTTATATTTAGAGTGGTCTGAGCCATAATGAGAGCCCTGCAGAGTTGACTCAGTTCGTTGTCGCTGAAAGTTGGAACTGGACGCAGCTCACCAAATGCCCTTTTCGACATAATAAAAATCTTTATGATTTTCAGCAGGAGGACGGACGGCAGTGATAAAGGAGAAAATCTTACAGGCGCTGCGCACAAAAACGGCAGGGAGCCAAAGGGCGATGGAGATGAAGACATATTTGAAGGTGAACTAGGAACTGAGTCAATATTACGGCGTACACGGCGGTCGCTCTACATAATTCATCGGTATATAATCCCCGGAAATGTTGAAGTGGGACACACCGTATGTCAAGGAACAGACCTGCAAACACGACAGCGGTTTGTGCAAGCGCTGGGTTCGCTTGAAATACCGGATTCACCTTGATGCTGAACGCCAAATAATTTCATCGCTGAACGTGTGTATGAAAAATGAGGGGGCACACCTAGCTTCAATTTGCTGGGCCACCGCTGCAATGTGCTCTTGATTTCGGACGGCATTCGCAGCACGCATTGCGCCGAGGCCGATTCCCCACCCAGCAAGTAAACCCAGCATTAATGTCGAGAGGAGCTAACGTGTTCAGAAGTTCAAGCAACTCAGGGACTCGTGAGAAATTTAAGATGTACGAAGAACGTGAATTGCACCGGGAGGTACGGGGGTAGGAAAAGGCTCGTTAATAGCGCAAAGAACGAGCTAGAGTAACAATACATTGTGTTCAGCTCTCTTTTTTGAGTAAGTCTTTAGAAATACCCACGTTGTGCCAACTGTACGCAGAGATGCATTTGGAAGCAGAATCACGAAAGAAGCAAACACTGTGATCCAAACACCTGAGAAGAACCTTCCACGCTTGAGGAGATTTGAGCGGCCTAGAGACCCACAGTGGAAACAGGGATAAAACGGAGCGAGATGCTGGCTTTGCAACGGATGGTTGACTACCACGGCACAAGTCGAGGGTCGATTCGCGACCAGGAGAAGTTTTGGCCTCCAGGTCGGCCATGGTGGTCATGGTAAGGGGCGAAGAGAAAAACGAAGGGCAAAAAGCGGCAATAGAGCAGTGATTGGCGCTCAAAATTTCTCAGTGCCACCGGTCCTCACCGGTCTCCGCCCGAGAGGCCGCCGGCTATCGGCAATTGTAGTAACCGACTGTTACTATCAGGTAAATTTGACAAGCGAGAACGAATTCCCTCAAATCACGTCAGATTGGGTCCGGTGTCGGGAAAGGTCATTTTCACAATGCGGACCTGCCTTCTAGAAAGTGGTTCGACCTGCGGACAAATTAGAGTGTGCCGAAGCTGCCGAAGTCACCATCAAATTTACAAGAAGTTTTTTAATTATACTTTAAGCTCACTTCACGTGTCCGTTTGCGCCAGAAACTATATTGATAGGCGCGGGAAAAGCGGAAAAAACCTGCGCCTTTGTGTCTGGAATAAATTGAAGCCAAGCTGAGGTCGCAAACGAGTTTAATTCCTTTTTCAAAGGTCGGTTAGAAGGGTAACTTGTGGCTCGGACCACGAGAGTACCCGGCTTGGTATGTTCGGAAATGGGACCGCGCCAAGCGAATGAATCCGAGTCTTATCTGGAACGCCACCCGAGCTAGCCTCTTTTCTTCTCCTTTTAGCTACATAAGGAGTGGGGGAACATCAGTAAAGCTACACATGTACAGTTTACTTTGGCTTAAATAACCAGGAATTTGGCACGTGTAGTAAATTCCTGGTATTGACTCGTCTTCCCAGTAATTAGGACAAACGAATGAGATAATTGTACTGTAACCCGTCGTCCGTTGTACTGTAACGCAAGCGGTGGATCGTGCCTAGGGCCTCAACTTGGGACATTTTTATTGCTTTGTTGGTTCAACTTCCACCCTATGTCGTGAATCAAAGATCTTTGATGGGTGAGTTATCCTGGAGGTGGGAGCCTTCGTTTGCGAAAACTTGGGAGAGTATTCTAGTCTGCTTTCAAGGTTCAATCTCAAGGAACCAAACTATTAGGTGGATTCATGATGGACTGAGCGGTTATATTGGCGCCTGAGCACTCGGGCACATCACTGAGGCTCGGGTATCTCAGAGAAGTTGCATGAATCAGTCGGAATGTTGTTTAATACACAGGAATATTATGACACACTCATGAATGCTACGGAACGATTATTTATGACTTGGATTGACTCACTGGACTAGTATATATACAGTCATTATAGTGAGGAATTCCTCACGAGCTTGTACCACCCGCCCTCACGGGCATCGTGTAAATCTTATCCTATTGAACCGAATACTCTGTGTGAACTAAGGACTAAAGGATTGAACTCCTTATAGCAGAAATCCCATCAGATTACCGTCTCCGACTCAAGTCAATTAATGGGGCTGGAGTGTTTATTTACGGAGAAATTCCCATTGGCCATACTAGTTTGAATTAGTTGTGCTACTTGGCATCAATCAACATTGTTGTAATATGCGGAGCAACCCCAAAGTTTAGCTTGAGTGGGTGGAGAGGTAGTATTACTGCAGAGGTCCCTATAAGGAACAAGCATGCACTGTACCTACATACACACATCCTATGTATGCTACAGTAATTAACGGCCCTCACTGCGTTCTGGGGTCACCTAAACTCAGCCTAGGCTGTCCTAGACTGACCTGTCTAGGTGAGTGTAGGTACCTAGGCAGAGCTAGAAATATGATCTAGGCTCACCTACGCTCAGCTACACAGACCTATACTGAGCTACGCAGACTTGCCATGACCTAGACTGATTAAGTCCAGGGCTTAGCGGAACGTAGTGCCTATTGCTGAGGGAGCATCGGCACCCATAGCACACATCACACAATAGGACTTGGAAGACGGGGGAGAAAATGACCGATATCTGAATACTACGGGAAAGGACCTCAGGCTGGGGATTCTTGGAACAGATTCACTCTTCAGAACAATTTAAGGACAATACACACACAGTTTGGGATCGCTCGGAATCGCTACCCGATAACGTGGTCACGGAGTCAAGGGGGTAGCGGGATTGGAAAAAAGGATATAGGGTTGACTTCTTTTTTTCAACCCTCGTCAAGACCTCCTTATATAGGGAAGGACCTAATTTGGAAAATTTCTATCAACGCTCGGCGCAGTTCTAGTTCTCTTTCGGTGACCAGAAATGCATTCCCTACATCTATTTAATCTGTTCTACAGTGTTTGGTACCACAATCACCAATTTTCGGCATCGTGTGATCCATGGAACATATCTGTCAGCCTCTTGTTCAGCTTCATTGGCCTGCAACTCCATGTGGTTGTCGAGGTTTTTGGCCCCCCTGCCATCCCTACATGCACCATTGTCTGGCATTTTGGGCACTCTAGCTGGGTATCTGGGGCATATTTGGGTGTGTTGGGCTAAAGAGTGTCTGAGTAGCAGCAGAGGAAGGTTGCTTTTCACCTACTTATGTCCTTCTTCTTGCTCTTTGGCATTGTCGTCGCTTGGGAAATTTTTTGCACCATCACTGCGTTCCGCTAAGCCCTAGACTTAATCGGTCTAGGTCATAGCGAGTCTGCGTAGCTCAGTATAGGTCTGTGTAGCTGAGCGTAGGTGAGCCTAGATCATATTTCCAGCTCTGCCTAGGTACCTACACTCACCTAGACAGGTCAGTCTAGGTCAGCCTAGGCTGAGTTTAGGTGACCCCGGAACGCAGTGCATGTGGGCACAATCATCCGCGGTGATGTGTGTGATGTGATGTGATCCCAAGCCTCCTGTACAGTACAGGAGGCTGTACCTCCGAATACCTCCAATCAGCCATTTTGAACCACCCTACAGCCTCCCAAAGTGATTTTTTGCGTAAATTGGAGCTCCAGAGTAAAATATATATAGAACTTTGTTTCAGCCGTCCTCAGACCCCCCCCTTATCCAAAATCTTAATCCCGCTACCCCCTTGCACGGAGTAACAGTCCAGCAGGGCCTTGCAATGAAGGATCCCTGTGGTGTTCAGCGTTGTCGGGGTGCAAATCTAAAAATCCCTGGTGGAGGTACGATGGGGAGAACAAGAAAAAGGGGACCAGGGAGCTGGAACCTGGCGGGACATCGCGCGCTACAAAGTCCTTGAGCATAAGGGCAGCTGAGACCCAGTGCCCGCCGTGGGGCACGAATCAGAGTAGTTTCCATCCTTCTTTTGAGGCTCGCCTGCTCCGCTCAGATCTGCTAAACTCCCTTTGCAAAAAAAATGCAACACCAGCTGGCCGTAGAAGAGTGACGACGAGAACGGTGGGACTCGGTGTTAGTGGGACTCGGCTAAGGCTCGCTTAACGTCGGCTAAGGGCCTGTCAGTGGGACTCGCTCTCCGATAAACACGGACAGTGGGACTTACGTGTTGCGGCCATCACTAGATCAACACGCCGAGAGCTCCGAACAAGCAGCAAAAAGTGAGTTAAACCCCGTTAAAAATTCGGGAGAGCTCCACGCAGTGGGCCCCACGGCGAGCAATAGCACTACGCAGTGGGCCTCCGCGGCGAGCGGCAGCCCTGCGCAGCGGTCGGGGTCTGTGGAAAACCCCAGCCGTCCGGGCCGGCACCCGTAAACAATGAAAAAAAACACTCTTGACTTCCCGCCGCGATCACAATTCCCGATCTGGGAATAATTTTCGGCAGCACAGCATCACATTATGTTCCGTGAATTCGGCCCGCAGCCACCAAACAACGCGTAGAACAACACAGGCATACAACACCGCTCTTGCCCTCCTCCACCATCCTGCGACCGCTATGCCTCCCCGCCAACTGCTTGAACTCTCCCTTTCAACCCCAGAGACCTCGCCAATGCCAGATATCAATGCGTGTTCATTCAAATGTCCAAAGCCTGTAGACGAGCACTGTGAAATTTGAGACCTCCGGCCGCCATGAGGGACAGCTCCTCTGAAATGTGAGTCGGCCTGTCTCCTGCGTATCGAAATACCTTCTAACATCTTCCTTCAGTGTAGTCATCATACTATTTTCCACAGAACGTCAGGCCTGGTGCGCTCGCCACTGCTGCTCCACCTATAGGCGACTCGCTCCCCCGCATCCTCTGTCTCCGCCCCTCCCAGACTTGTGTGCCAACTCAAATCGACCTCGCATCCTCCTCCGACGACGCCTTGAGCACCTACAGACCCCTGGATCGCGCGAGGCAGTGTGCCCTCAAACAGGAACACCATCACCAAATTTGTCGAATGCATCAATGGACCTCGTTGATAAGCCGTGAAAATGACTACGCGTGAAAAGAGGCAAATCTTTTCATTTTAAACGTGAACTATTTTGCTGGCAAGCTATCATATAGAGCGGTTTGTGACCTCGCACAAGTCCGACTAAATGGTCCAGATGGCTAGGCAGACCCTGTTATGTGCAAACTGTTCTATGGGCAGGGAGTACCACTAATGGTTGAGTCGCTGAACACCAAGTACACAAACTAGACGGATATGTAATAAGATTCGGAAAGGCCAAAGTGTCAGCCAGACCACCTACTACGAGGGGGAGTGAAATGAACTATACCAGTGACAAGACTTTGAGTTCTGAACCAAATGCGCTCAACTATTTGCTTGCAACTGTTTTGACTTGGGACGCGACGTGAACTACCACGTGACATGGTGCAGTGCCGAGGCTTAAAGTGTTCCTCCGACTCGGAAAACCAACCGAGGCATGATGTCAACATTTTGGCGCATGTGATTAAACTCGGAAAGCCAACCGAACCAAGGAGCGGCTTGGCCTCCATCTCGGAAAACCAACCGAGGCACAATGATGACATTTGGGCGCATGTGATTAAACTCGGAAAGCCAACCGAACCAAGGAGCGGCTTGGTGTCCATCTCGGATAGCCAACCGAACTATTTGGGGAAGTCCAACCCTTCGATCAGTACGATCAAACGAGATGCCGAGTGATCCGGGAAGTTGAACCAAAGACCAAAGTACGACTATGTACAAGGGCACTACCAGGATCTTGCCTAGTTCATGAACTAGAAGGGCTAACATGCCAGCGCGCGCTCCAGGTAGGCTGGAGGCAAACAGTTGAAGAAGACTGGAAAGCGGAAGGAATCTAAAACACCCAACTCATCCAAATATTTACAACAATTTCACGTGGACCTCGGAAGCCACCCGACCAACCAATTGGAAGAAGAACCGAAACAGTCAGAGCCACAGAGCTCGGATAGATACCTGAATGGACTCATAATATTTCCTTAGTCATACGTTTCTGAACCATGTATAAAAACGCAGTAGAGTAGAGTAGTTAGGCAGCAGATTCCCCGGGGACCTTGGCAAACCCGCCATTGGTTCTGGAGAGTCGTGTTCGAGCAGATTCCCCGGGGACCTTGGCAAACCCGCCATTGGTTCTGGAGAGTCGTGTTCGAGCAGATTCCCCCGGGACATTGGCAAACCCGCCATTGGTTCTGGAGTTTCGTGTTCACGGACAAACTAGTTGCTACCAAGCGCTTGTATTCCCGAATTGATTGATTGATAGACTCGATTTGACTTGAACGATTGGACTTGACCAGACTTGATTGACTTGATTGACTTGACCTGATCTGACCAACCGACTTGACTTGACTTGACCGATTTGACCCACTTGCGCAAAAGACCGAAAGTCTATTGTTGCATCCAAGTTCTTCCGTAGAACAAACATACCCACGCCGGTTTAACCAAGCCGTTACCATCCATAACTCCCCGCTTTCGAGCAAAAACCCTAAAAGTGCACAAACCAGTAGCCAACTAGACCGTCGAACTCCTTCGAATCAGAAGTCGAGTAGTCTAAACAACTTGCGCAATCTTGAACTATTTGAACAACTTGATCTATATAAGCCTAATACTTGGCTTCCACCCCCGAACAAACCTGTTCATCACGAAGTGACCAGTGGTTGAGAGTAGTTTGGTGTTAGTTTTGGTGTTTAGTTGGAGATATATTTCCATCTATCTCACCTTAGCGAGCATTTTCCCATTCCACCCGTGCACGTAGTGAAGACCTTTCATCTGGAGCCCACCGCGAGGGGTAATAGATCATAAAATCGTTCAAAATTGAGCAAAGCTTGCCAGACACGACCACAAGTCTTTCTGAAAGCACAAAGGGACTTGAATTCTTCGGAATCTTAAGCCCACCCACTCGGACACGCTGCGTCTTCGTTGCCACCCCCTCCATTGCCCGGGACGTCATCCGAATTTCCGTTCAGTATCCTGTGATATAGCTCAACCGTATATTTTTCTTTACCTCTCAATACCTCTCGATACCTAGTGTAGAACTCCCTTCTATTACAATCCTTATCCCTAGTCTGTTATTTCACCTCTAACACATTAGGCCAGAAATAAATTATTTCAATTGAAAACAGGCAAGTTTGCGCGGATCGATGACTTATGCAAAAAGCTAAGTCAAATGTGTTGTCACCCATATGACGTGGTTAGCGGCATGGAACGGCAGAGTCATGCTGCATCATTGTCTTGCCGTTGCGCCGAAAATTATTCCCAGATCGGGAATTGTGATCGCGGCGGAAACTAACCAAGTGAAAAAAAAGGTGAAACAAAGAACGAAAGGGCCGAAATTAAACTTCTGAGCGTGCCGCCAGGCCAAAGGAGGGGGGTCTGGGGGGAACACTGTTCCCCCCAGTGTGCAATATAGCATGCATGCCTTAAAACAGTGTTAGCGGTGCCCAGGTGCCGATATTGATCCTTTGATGCCGAATGATGGAATTCAGATCAAAAGTGGGACTCGCTTAATTGTGCGAGTCCCACTCCCACTGTTCTCGTATATACTCGCCGTAGAAGCCCACCTTCACTGTGCGCAAAGCTGGACGCCTAACGAAGTGGGAAACAAAGTGTCGACTGGGTAGAATGTCGACCAGAATCTATTGGACACTCGCAAGATGTGCGGAGTCGGTGCCGCGAGGTCTGGTGCAAGCTCTTGCCGGCACGGCCACATAGGGTTCCCGTTAGCGAGCCTTCAAAGGGCCGATAAGGGCGGGTGGTAGAGTCGTCCGCTGAATGGGCGGGAATTGCCAATGGAAGCTAGTTTGACACGATGCTGCCAAGCATTCGAGATAGGGAATTTGTCGCTGAGCGAGTGTCGAGTGCACTGAACGGTGGATCTGATTGCAATGGCACCAGCAGCAGTGTACAATGTGTTTTGGCGAAGACCAGCCGAAGACGTCAGCGTGCACTCAATAGTCTCTTCTAAACAGACACTACAATAGAAAAACTCGTACCTCGTTATGTTGTCTGCAATCAACATATTGAGGAAGAAAACCTCGGGTACACTGCGGTGGCCCAAGCATTTTTGTGACCGAAAAATTGGCTGTGAACGGGTCTTATAGTTTGGCTGCATTTTAGGAACACGGTCCGGTCTAACACACTGAATTTTTTTCAACTCTCAAATTCACGCCGAAAATGCGAGCTCTTCAGGTCTTCAACACTCCAACAAAAGATTAATATCTTTGACTCCTTTCGGGATTAGATAACTAGGTTTTTTGAGCCCTAAAAATCGGAGTTCCCATTGTCCTTTCAATGTTCTGCCCCCAAAGACTTTTGTGTTGCCAAAGAAATCTCAAACATCACTCATCTTTGTCCCTGCCTTTTTGAGGGTAACAATCATCATGTTTGGGCAATGTTTGAATTCCAAAATCTCTTCTTTTTGGTCACATGTTCCGGGCAGCGGGAAAAATGTACTCAACGGGAAGACCCGTTTACACCTCATTTTTGGAACCCCAAAAGCCATGACCCACCGCAGTGGTAATGGCCCCTGCTCTGTCGAAGTCGAGCTGCGGAGATCATCGTCCAGTCCCTATTGCGCTGACATCTGACCCTGTGACGTACTCACGCCCGTCGAAATCCGCGGCAGTCCCATAAAAATTCGGTGCTGCCGCATAGTCAGGAGTAAGATGCGCTCGGTCCGCAGTTTATTGATTTACACGGGCTGCTATTCAATTGGAATCAGGGTGGTGGGGAGCGAACCGGAGCAAGCTTATACATCGTGCATCTAGGTATTGATGCGAGAGTTAGTAACTCTTAGTCTACATGTACAAAAGTTACGATGACATACGTAGTGGACTCGTTGTTCCAATTGTGGGACCACGTCAGTACTAGGAAGCTCCGACGTAGTCGGAAGAACACCTTGCCGCATCGATCAAGAAATATTGTGTATTTACATGCATTTCACTCTTGGCAACCAGCTGTACTGCTCCAAAAAAATTGTGTCCCCGTTCCTGCTGTTTGCTATTACGCTAACCGCGGTCAAAGTTCAGGATGAAAGACGATACAAATATTGCGGGATTTCAACGACGAGATTTTCTGACAAGCACACGACGCGAGACTTGGCCGAAGATGATAGATTGGAGGAATCAAATGAGAGGATAAAGAAGTGGTGGGACCGGATGAGTAGTAGAGAGAGTGATAGTTAGCCAGTAGATTTTGCATATGAAAGCAAAGAGGAAGACCAAGGCTGTGCACGCGGGAGAAAACGGACGGATCAAACCGGGTTGCATGAAACGCGTCCATTATGAGGTTGGAGAGACCTTGACAAGCAAGGTGATAATATACCTCTTCCCCTCCCAAAGACGTGAATACCAAGGAGTAGCACTATGGCAGTGTAGTCCTTTGCCGTTGTTCAATATTTCACGGCCTGCAGGCAGAGTATTCCCAACAGGCAACGAGTTCACGATTGGTTGATTACTCGCCCTTGAACTCGTTGCTTCTTCCCGTAATCACTGTGCCGTCAGGGCGGGACGCTCACTGTAACTATCAAATCAACTTCGAAAATTTATATAGCGAGCTCCACTTCTGGGTTTCCATGGGCATCAGCTCAATCGAGACGTCGAGGTTTAAAAGCTCCAGCCGTGCAGATATTGTGCATCAGTTTCCCTTCCACGCCTCGAACACATCCACCCAATAACCTTTAGCTCTATGATGTTCTTCTCCCGCCGTATCATTTACACTGTGGCACTTGCCCTTGCCCTGGTTGCAGTCGCCGAAGCTCGTTGCGGAGTGAGTCGACTGCTTTGGGTTGGTGTTGGCATTGAGTAACCCTGTGCTGTAGGACCGCGGCCCCCCTGATGACTGCCCCGACGTCAGTCACGATTTATCTAAATAGAATTTTGAAAGGTACTGATTCACGCGGGATGTTCAGAACTCCTGTGGAGAGGAGCAATTCGGATGCTTTGCTTGCGACTCAGGCAATTGCTAGAAGGCGAAACTCGGTCAGTGGAAGTAACGATCTTCTGAACACACGCCAATTTTCAATTGCAGAACCCTCAAAACGGAAGAAGTCCACCCCTCGTATCGTAGATATCACTCTGTAAAAGTGGATTTAAAAAATATCGACGCTGCAGCCATCATTTGTGCTTGATTTATCTGATTCCTAGTGGTTCACTCTGTATCTCCACAAGAGGGGATGGGTTCAAAGACACCTTGCGGCATGAGCTTGAGCAGATTATTATTGAGCTTCGAAGCCACGATAAAGCATGCGTGTGGTGGGCCAAAATTTATACTCGGCTTACCCAAGGAAGTAGGAAACAATGCATTACCAACAAAAAAGCACAAAAAAGACCCTTTGACTTCAATACGCCTCCCTCCCCGCCTCCTGCTTCAAATTTAAACTCATCCTCCACACAAGCGACCACACGAGCTCGAGCGCAGCTTTACTCCCCGCCTCAATTGTAGGGTCACTCCTCACACTCGACACAATGTTGGTGATCATACGCCGGGACCAACGAAACTCGATACTTGCATACATTCAAAGCTCGGCACATTGCGTCTCAGACGCGGCACATTTGGCTCAAATGTGCCGTATTTGCGTGGGTGTATAGACCAAAGGTTCACGCCATGTCACCTGTCACCGCAAAGGTTCACTGGGTAAGAGGTTCATTGATCGGCAATCAGTTAAAATTACCATAAATGGACGGCCGGCAGTGTCCCGGCACCTGCCGGCCGAGATTTTTTGACAGTTTCTCCCCCTATTTGAGCCCAAAAGTTAGAATGTCACCGTCACCCACACCAAATTGGTTCGGTTCACGACCCTCCGTCACCCGTCACCTGAACCTTTGGTTGTAATAGTACAGTATACGAAACATTCCCTTTTCGACTTCGGTCGCGGCTGACTCCGACGAATTGGGACATGATACTAATGAGATTACTACGAGATATACTCCGGTGTTGACCCAGGGTATGAATACCGTCACATACCGTACCTCATGGGAGATCTCAGGACAAGTAGTTATGCTGGACAGAGATCAGCTGAGTTCATGAGATACATGGATGGATGAGGAACAGAAGTCGAAATAAAGTGTAAAAAATTGCAAGGTAAACAAAATATCCTCCTACATCCGGGGGTCGGCCGCATATAGTTGGAGCACCATTGTCAAGGAAGGGTTGAATGCGATGCTGCAAGACATGCACGCACCGTGAATGGGCAACGGATGTCGGGATAACTACAGACAACTGACGTCGCTGACTGCATGGCAAATCAAGAATGACTGTGTGGAGTTGCTCAGCACGCAGGCCCCAGGAAGCTCCACCAAAGGATTGTCTGAAAAAATGGATTTTTGAGAGCGAAATTTTGTGATTTCCTTGTCCGAAAATTTTTAAGGCCAAAGAATTTGAAAGCCTCGTCTGGAATTTGGATGTTTGAGGCCAAATTTGAGCCCGGCTAGGGTTGTGGAGGAGTCCAGGAACAATAGTGTACCCGTTGTGCCCTGTACGCTTAGATAATTCCTGGGCCCCGGCGTTCCTAAGTGGGACCGGCCGTGTAATCCTACCTACCTACCTACCTACCTACCACAAAGTTTGGGAGCTGGAAACTCCAAAGCTCCGATCCCGCGAAGTAAGCTGTGCAGCCGTCAAAGTGATCCGGCTTGGGCTGCCTTTCATATTTTTTTTTTTTCATTTTCACTCCATTAAAGCCCCCATCATCAGCAAAACAGCATTCCTGTTGTAGAAAGGGTACCCTCTACGTAGTGCTATGTAGTTCGGTGTCAACTACGTAGTTCTACGTAGTCTCTGTAGTAAAAGGACGTTTTGCTGATGCATGTATGACTATACAATGTACGTAGAATTGTCTAGCTGGTGTGGAGGGAGAAGCGTATGTAACAGCCATGGCCGGGCGCTACGAGGGTAGAATGAAGTTTAAAGTCAAGGCGATTTAGGTTTGTAGTATCTAGCACGGTTGAACATATTTTCGGACATCTTGGGCTCTAGTTTCCTCTTCTCTGGCCCCGCTCTTACCATATACCTCGAACTAATCATATCTCCTCTCGTCCCGTCAACCCCAATTCATCTTACGCCCATATCCCATCCGTTAAAACCCTCCCTTCCCACAACGCATCCATCACGACATCGATTTCCCATACGTTATCAATTTTCTTTTTCTCTCTTCTCGCATCACTAGGTAAAAAGTCCCTTATTACACCCAAAGTAGTTAGTCATTTACTTACAAACCACCACCTACTACAGTGTAGTGTACTGCTGCGTAGCCTACGGGCCAGATACAGCGTAAATAGAAATATGAAATGAAATGAATCGGGCATGCACAGAAAAACGTCGATCGGATCCCACATGAGCATCAAAACTACTACCTAAGATACAGCACCTTCAACAAATCAGTGAACAGCCATCATGGCTGGAATATAGAAATAGCTACGCGTATGAATAATACAATCGGATAAGTATGCGGTGATTTAATGAGTGTGATAACCAAACGACAGATAAACTTAGCTACGGCATGTCATTTGGGTGCGACAAATAGCTCGAGTTTTTCCCCCGAGACGCCAAGTGCAGTTGAATGTCCGTCCTACTCTCCTCGTGTTCTGTGGAATCCAACGCGTTCCCCCCAGTATGCAGCCCCCCGGCTATTTCCGTGTGTTGACCGGAAAACTGCACGACTCTCGGCGGAATGGTGTTACCACTGGGGCCGAGCGTATTGAGGGTGGGGAGCGTGAGGTCCGCACTGCCATGAGTGACACCGAGCTTGGTGTTGCGGTAAACGCGACACGCCATTATGCTCGTTAGCGTCACATTCGGGATGATCAGGAAGCTGTGGTAGAGCGGGCTCACGCCCGGGACGTAGATCATCACCGTCGCGACAGTGTTAGTAACGACTGTAATCCTGGTGAAAGGACACAATCAACATAATAATGAAAGCAGCAATTGAACAGGACGCACATGTAATACATCTGGCTGTCTACGAAGAGCGACTTGGAAAAGATAGGCAGGTTGGCGCCGCTGAACAAAGCCTTGACTTGCTCCCCAGGTGTTTGCTGCTCCCCTTGGAAGTTTAGCCTGTAGGATATCGCGAAGAAGACGATTGTGTCGTGCACCGTTATGAGGATCCCCGCCGCAACATATTTTGAGACGTGCCGCGACGCAACGATGCACACCGTTGGATCCCCCACCCCGATCGCGCCCCCGTCGATAGGGAGGGCTATCGACGACGCGAGGACTGCGAGCCATAGACATCCAAATATAATGGTGGGCAGGCGCTCGCCGTTAAAAATCGCGCGGACTCGGAAGAAAAATAGGAAAGCCGTCCCGGACACGCCAATTACATAGAAGCAGTAGAATGCAGTGTAGGCGGTTTTACAGTCCTGCAGAGGGTACGCTGGCCGATGAAAGTAGTGTCAACCGCGCTCTCATGACAGATTGTAAGAACTCGCATTCGAATAACGTGAGTCCCAGCACAAAAGTGAACGAGGCAATTCTGTCCGCGCAGCATATTAGTCAAGGGTCAAGATGAAGGGGCCAATTGCTCTTTACCTCGATGTATAGTATACCAGAGTGACTGTGTTCAACCGATGTCTGAAGAGCAGAGAATACTCCCCACGGAGATTGTTAAGGATATCCCAGACAAAAACCTAGACATATGAATCTCCAGGAAGGACCAGGTGGGTAGTAGACATACCGCCGTCGAGCCGGCAAAGACATACGCCGAAACCTCGATTTGCTTCCGAAGGTCGGGCGGGAGTTGCTCAGAGCCCCCGGAGGATTGAGACATCCAAATGGCCACGTGGGAGACTGGGAAAAGAAGGAACTCGATTCGCGGGAATTTCGGTGAGTACTTTATCCTGGGGGCATAATGAGATCACAGAGGCTCGCTGCAGAGATGCGGGGTAAAAATCGTCACATCTAGTCAGTTTTGCCGATGCTCAGTGCCATAAGAGGGCCCAGAACGGCCGGCAAGCGAAAATGAACCATGGGGACAGTATCAGAAAAAAGAGCTCACGCAGTAACTAGGTACGGTAGGCGGGATGGTCGAGGTTGATTTTGACATTTGGACATTTCAGATCCGATAGCCCGGGAAAAGATTTTTATCTTGGGGGTACATTCACATGTTGAATAAGTAGATACCAATACGAACATCGTGTTGAAATCAAGTAAAGTGAGAGAGCAATTGACAAAATATAGTCCACCCGCTTGCCAACTTCGGGGCTCCGATCTGCTCAAGCTATTAACCCAGGAAGCTGAACTTACATGTGAAGTTGGGGAGCGGCATGAAAATAGATTTTCCGAGGAATATAATTTGCTTGATATCCAGACCGACATATTTTGTAAAGAGATGCAATGAAGACTCAATGGGAATGTTGTCAGTACTCTTGAGAGCAACAAAGGCTGCAGCATCTTGGAAGGTTCAACCTACACACATTTCCTGATTTATGCCACAGGACTGGCCCCCGTGCTCTGGGTGTAGTGCTCAACTGAAACTCGTGAAAGGGGCACAATGTGGAACCTGTCTAAAGTGAGGTAAGCAATTTTCTCCTTTGGTTCTATCAGTTTTTCAACTGTGGGAACTTCAGATCAACCTGTGATCCCGCCACTCAATCCTGGATTCCTGTCGAGCACACAAAACCCAAATGAAGAATTAGACCCAAAGATGCCCCTCAAGATGGTTCAGCAGATTCAGCTTGAGCCCATCAAAATGCCATGCAAGCCAGAACACCTCAAAAGGATGGCCTTGAGATCCAGATGAAAATATTCTACGCATTAGAGGTTATTGGCAAGTGCATAAAAATCGTTTCTCGTCAACGCTGATTGGCTGCTCCACAATTTTCAGCCAATCAGAGCGCGTAAAAACGAAAATTTTGAAAGTGCCAATAACCTCTATTTACGAGTAATTTCCTCAAGTTTTAATGGTAGCCCCGCATAAGAGGTTTATCAGAGAGCACCCAACTTTGTGTTTGAACCCGTCCACAACTTGGGCCACACTAGGAAAATTCTCAAGCCGGTATCTTCCGAAGGAGACTTAGACGCCCTTCAAGAAGCGAGAGGGAGAACTGAATACACAAAACCATTCATTGAGGCTACTTCTACAGATTGCATGGCAGTACATTGACTGTGAACAATTCCTTGGATGTCGGTGCCGCGATCCGGACCAACTGATAGCAGTGATAATTTGATGTGAATTTATTTTCGGGTGACACGGTAATACTGTGATGCGTTGGGATGGGGTATACATATTAGATGTGCTCATAACATGAGTCTAAACTCAATACAAGTCGACCGACTGAATCAACTGTGTAAAATCACAACTTACATCACCGGATTTCAAATGTCAAAATGTCAAAATCAACCTCGACCATCCCGCCTACCGTAAACTAGGGGCAGACTTCAAGTTGTGGGTCCAGAATCAAGTACGACGAGAAGAGACAGAATGCACTCACCGCTCACTCTGGTACTTAAATGGTCATGAGCAGAGCCACTTCACACGACCCTGAGCTATGAAAGATCGCCGCGGACATTCGTGTCGTTTCGTGTATGCATTTAATTGTAGCCGTAAAGCTGCTCACGGACTGAATGGGGACCCTGGATTATACCCTTTCCGACAAAATTTTTGGGTCCACACCGGCGATTGCCGACTTCAGCGCCAGTTGAATTGCAATGCAAAACTCGTGCGGGAATTTACCTATTGGTGCGGGAGATGCTATTCCCGGACTACTTTGTGATTCGAGTCGTCCGAAATTTTGCTATCGCCGGTTAGTCTCTCGTAGACAGACGCTACAACAAATCTTGCTCGTACCTCGCGTGTTGTAATCGCCGGTGTGGTTTAGGGCTTCAAACCCAGGGTCCCGACAAAACTCGGGGTTAAGGGTAAAAATAGGTCCTGTCCCGACAGAAATTTCACGTCCCGGCCGAATTTCAGCGCAAAAGCTCAACTTCCTTTGGCTGAAAATCACCGGAAACCGTCAAGAAAAAGAAAATTTAGGTGATTTCTTGGGCCATGGGAGCGGGAAATTGCCGGTTTTGGACGGTTACGGCACCTTCGACTCGGTCCACAAAATCGACCGAAACGCGCCAAAAACTGCCCCGACAAAAAGTGCCAGATTTTGCGGTTTTCGGACCTGGCCTTCCAGGTAGTCTCGGACCAACTCTCATGGGACCCCTCTCATGACAGGGGTCTCATATTGGGATGTCATGAGAAGTTGTATAATCCAGGGTCCTGTTGGGCACCTTCTTTGACCTTTGGCAGAAATTCAATCGCTGAGCCACAACTCCGCTTGCTAAGGTATTGATGACTCTGAAGACAAGCTTTTTTTGATCGCCGTCATCATGATGGATCGTGGAACAAGTGAATAAGTACGCCAGCGGGAGCGGGCGGTGTTGACAAGGGTCAAATTACCTCTATTGTCGTCTATTGCATGTTGCAACACCCCTTTCTGATTCCTCGAAATGCGGGGGAAATTACGTGGCATTACCAATGCACTAACGTCCATTTCTAGGCCATCACCGGTCCTTGGGTGACACGTGACTAGTTGGACCAATTTGACAGCGCCTTCAAAGGACCGATGATTACCGCGGCTAGGTCACATCCCGAAATTGGGCCTCAAAAAAAAATTGTCAGGACTTTGCATCCGTCGGTCACCCAAATTTTTGTCGGGATTCCGGCTCTGACCTTTGTCAATTTTTTTTTGTCGGAACTTTGAACTAGACATCAAAATCGGGCGAAAATTTGGCGTGAATCATAAATAAAATAAGTAATAGTAGGGCCCGCTGCCGCGGCAAAGCCCACTATCTGCGATCTCACGTCAGTGCTTGTCCAGCCCTTCTAATTGTTTACTCTGGTTGAGCCCTTATCAAATTCGTGGTGGACTCCGTGCTCACAAAAATTTGCGGACAATTGATCCGTTGATCCGCCTATGGTAGCTGCACAAAGCAGAGGCGGTTTAACCAGGCTAACCCTCCCCTGCGGAGCCCAAGAATGGAGACACAGTATTGCTGATTAACGAGGGGAGATATCAAGAGAGAAAAAGAATTTTGGTGCGGGATGGGTTAAAGCAGACCCAAGCGCGAGAACGATGAGTGAAGACGAGAGGAGTGTTCCTCCCGGGTCGTGCTTGCGTTAAATACAGAAAAACCGATCCAGGGGAAATAAAAGGCGGCTGTGGGAGCATCGGCTAGGAGTGACACAGGGCATGCTCAATTCCTGTGCTTTTCGAACAACGCCGGGGCGTGAACATCAGGGGGAGCAACAATGAAGACGAGAGAGTAATATTTTATTCGTACCGCTGCGATATTAAACTATTAGTAAAACAAGTTCTAAACTCGATTAAATCGGTCTCTCCCACTCAGCCATCGTACCGGATCCGCTCCAGGAATAATATGCCAGTGAAAGGACAAAGAACGTGTCAGAATTGAAACTTTTCTTCTTGTTCGATAGAACCATGCCACTGTGACCTCGGACGTATTGGTGATTCATTCCTTTGGTTTTTTGGTTGAAGGTGTGTGCGATTCAACCAATGCATGTTAATCATCAATTGACTTCGTTCATTCAGGTTTTGGTCTCGCTGTACCTGTATGTCCTCGCTCGACGTTGAAGCATTCAAGGTGCCTCATTCATATTGATATTCAAGCCCAATCACTTAGATTGACTCGATCGAAGCCAAAGTCTTTCGGCTAGTAGGTGCCGGGCTTGAAGTTGTTTTGGTGGCTTCAAGGGTTAAGCGTTGGAATTTTCTGTGGCCCCGGGCCAGGTGCGTTGATCAACTCACGTTGGATAGACTCAAAATGGTCTGATACTATTGGCATCGCAGGGATCGACTCGTTGGTTGGTTTTTGGTGTATTCGCCCGCGTTTTATCGCAACTATGTGTTGACTCGAATTTTAGCAGGCCTGACTCTCAGTTTCCTCGAACCGAACACATGGATTGAATGTTGCTCAAGCCTCCAGGCGCGTCTTCTTCAACTGACTTGTATTTCCCTTCAAAGCTCGAGTACGATCAACTGGATGAACGCTGAGACACCGGGACTACGCCTCTACGAAGCCAGGTCAGTTCCCCGGCTTCCCGAGGGTTCAACGTCGAGCTGACCTTGCTTACAGACCGAAACTTCGGACCTTTGCAGCACCGCTTCGCGGCCGTTTCAACTTGATGTGGGCAGCCCCTTTCTGCTCGATGCGATCAGTTGATAATATAAAGCGGCAGGCCGGCATCGGATATAAAGTCTGCACCGTCCCAAAAAGGCAACGAAATCCAGGATGAGGTTATAAAGAGTTTGATTACTGACCTTGGGTTCACATGTACATCAGCATCACTTTGGCTGAACTACAATGTACCTCTCGCTGATTGCCCCAATGGCTCGATCACATGCCGACCTTCAAATCTCCCTCACTCTGCTTTGATTTTCAAGTCTGGCCACGATGATATGTGCTTTATTCTGCACATTTTGTCACATCCTTACTGACTATTGCTTCGAACTCATGCTGGCGTTAGTCGCATTCCTGTGGTCCCAACCCACTTCAATGCCGTCGGATCGGCTTGCCTCACCCCGGCTTTCTGGGGAAGCTCTCGTCGAAATTGGCTTGCCTTGGTTTCAAGGCATGAAATCTTATCCTCAAATACCCTTGAAATATACTGACCTCACCTCCTAGATTGTCTTCGAGCTTGGCTTACTTCCACGTACTTCAACCTCGACTTCATTGACAGTATGCAGACCCTAGACGCACATTGCCTCGACATTCAATACCTATGCTTCTCGACTTAACTTGGTATGTACCCATTCATTGCATAGTTACTCGAGCCTCACTTACCTTGATTCAGGATTCTTGAATTGAGCTTCACTTGCCCTGATCGTGCTTCTGGTTCAAGGTAATGTCATACATCGTTACTCACTGCGTTCCGACCCCCCCTAGACTTAGCCTGAGTTGAGGTGATCTACCAACAGCTAGACAGACACATCTGTCTAGGCAACTAGACTTGATAATTCTAGCTCTGTCTAGGTCAGTCCGCCTGTGTCTAGGTCAGTGCGGGTCAGTGCGGGTCAGTGCGGGTTAGTGTAGGTCGGTGTAGTCAGCTACACATGGCTCATTTCTCCAAGATGAACGGTTTGTGCTTCCATCTGGATAGATTTTTTTTGATTTTTTTTGATGAATATGGCTCATTTGTGGCTTCGTTCATGTGAATACTTCGACAGATTCAACTTACTCAAGCCCTTCTGACGGACCCTCTGCACCCGATTGGTTATTAAATTTCGAAGTGCCTCCGAGGTTTTCCCTCAATTTGCATGCCCATTCAGTTGAACGACATCTATCATTCCGTAGAGAGTAACTGAAGTGATTTGATTTCTTTATTCCCACAGGAACTCTTAAAAAGCTGACTCGCCAGATGGGAACGAAGGCATCGATTGAAGCTGTCCCCGCGAAACATTGGGGCGGTGGTGGGAGGAGTCAAGGAGGAATATGTCAGGCATTGCCAGGCTGAGGCAAGATCGCCCACAACGCGGCACGTCTTCGAAAGCTTAAAATAGATTGTTTCTAAATTTAGTATTGATCAGTGACCTATTTCTCCTCGAATTATCATCAAGATGTCCCCAAGGCTTACCGGAAGCCTCAATCTGGTTCACGCTGTCCGTGCAGGGCGAACCATGCCGAGGTAGATGAGCGGAAAGAGTGCTTGAGGTGCTTGAGGTGTGTGTCCTGTGCACTTGGGTTCTCTTTTTATACACTGACTGACCTGCTCCCACCACCATCCGACTCCTCACTCCTCCGTATCGCATCCTCCTAGATCTCCCCGCCTAGTGATTGACTTGGTTTCTATTCATCAAGTCAAGTCGTCCTCGATTCACTTCACCTCGTCCGGCTGTTAATGACCCCTTCAACTTCAAATCACTGCAAACCCCATGTTACTCTGCCTCCCTAACTCAAGTTATCGCAAGTTTCTCGGCAGTGCTTCCTTCTTTGCTGTCGGTACCGCAAGATTTCTATCTAGTCCTGCCAAATCATTTCGCGTCAAGTTTATCAATGCCACTGCACTCGTCTTGCCAGATTCAAGCTACTATCCAGCAACCTTTTGTCCTCTTTCTCCTCAAACGGCCGCATTCAAGACCCAAACCGCTCGGACTGTTATGATACTTTGGCAAGAGTGCAAGTTATGTCCCGCATACAATGCCCCTGCAGCACTGCATGAGTTATAGCTGATTGCATTTGCACGAAGTGCTTCACAGCCTTTCAATGTAAGTTATGCCCTTCGCATTCCATGTTCCTCGCTGATTATGCTTCTCGTCAGACTGGTAGTCATACCAATTCCACAGTGCTTCCATTGTATCGTAGTTATACTGACTATATACTTACAACCGTACTCTGCATATTGTCAATACACATGGTTTTACTGCGATTTGAATGGTTCTGGGCCAATATCGACCAACAAACGAGCAATATCAGCAGCACAAACCGCGGCCGACAAGTCCTGGGGCCTACTATGGAGTACTCTATAGTCCTGGGGCCTACTATGGAGCACTCTATAGACATGGACCTTCACTACAGGCACTACAGACACTACAGCACTATAGAGTGCTCTGTAGTACTCTATAGTGGGCCCAGGGTTTGCTGATGTACCGACGGTATGACTACGCGAGGACATTGGGGGCTAGAGGAGAGTAGCAAGGTCTGTAGAGGTGAGCATAGGCAGCTGCACTTAGCTGCATTCAGCTATGCTGAGGAGCGCTCACCTAGACGAAGTGAGTCTAGGCGACCGCACTGAGCCAGACAGTGGGCGCACATGGCTAGCCGAAGGCTGTGTGTAGATCCGCCTAGGGATCTACACAGAGGCTGTGTAGCACCCGCACTGACCCGCACTGACCCGCACTCACATGAGTTTAGGGGGGGTCGGAACGCAGTGACTGTTCCTCTGGTGCCTCGTATATCTTCATTAGACCCTTTACCTCCACACACCTTGGCTTCAGCTTCAAGACTGACTTTGGGACTTCGACTGGACATCTAGTGTACCTCTGGTGCTCAATCTGGTACCTCGAGTAGTACGTACCCTTGATTAATCCTATCCCAGCTTTTGATAACCGGGAAGCTTTCATCTAATCTCGATTCAAGACCTCACTTATTTTCTTGATCATTCGCCTTGTCTCGTGTTACTGAATTTGAACCCATGCAGGACTTGCCGCTAATTGACCTCAAGCCCACGAATATTGACTTCAAATCAACCGACACCGAAACTCTAGCTTCACTTGGACCAGGAAATTATCGTCAGAATTCCACTGAATCAAATCATAGTGTGGCTCAAGGTCAGCGTTCATTTATTTAATTCTCGACGCCGGTACTGATCCTAGACTTTTCGGAGTCCATCCCATTCAAGTTGGCCCTTGGTTTGGTTCGATTTGAACGCGTTGCCTCCGAACTAAGTTTTTGTTCAATGTAACGCTACCTTGACTGATTTGTTTTCACTTGGTTCCTCAATGATGTTCGATCGAGGTCTGTACAAATTCATGATCATTTCAGTGACCGGCACCGACTTACTTTCAGCTCACATTGAGTTCAAGTTCAAGTACATGCACCGTTCTTTAATTCAATCAAAGTATGTCTTGAGCTCGTTATACTTTATCTCCATGTCTATCCACATTCAATCCAAACCTCCGTGTCGGTGCGTATTAAACAACAGCAATATGATGAGGTTGAATGAAGCCAGCCCCTTTCCATATTTACTCGCAACTCCTTCCTTTCCTCTTTTTTCTCTCTTTGTCGGAAAAATCGAACTTACCTTATCAGGTCCTGACAGAGCCTGAGCAACATATCCGGGCTGATCAGGGCGACACAGAGCAGCATATCAGGTCCTGTCAGGTCTGGTCAGGCAGGCATGATCAGGAGGCCCCGTCTTCGTGGGCATGAAACCATCAAAAATTGGTAGAACGGGTGTGGGCCTGACTACAGTGCACAAATATGTTGAAACAGTGGTCTCAAATATGTTTAAACACAGTCTTCATTAAAAAGACTCGGGCAGCACCCGGTGGCTCGAACAAGGTACATAACTCAGGTCGTGACCTTCCATCCCTTAACACCACTTTTGAGAATGTCTTAGTGTATTCAATGGTAGTAAATTCGGTAGTTGGTTAGTAATTGTACGTTGAACAGTAGAGGTAGGCAAGTAGGGCTGAGGCGAACAAGGCAATAGTTTTTCTCTTTTACGTTGGAACGCTCTGATCAGGACTTATAAGGTTGGTCAGCCCGGATAAGGTGGTGTCGGGGTTTTTTCGAACCTTATTATGCCGGTAAAAACCTGACGGCCTGACGCAACCTGATCTGGCCGAATCTGCCCTGATAGGCCAATTTGGATTTTTCCGACATTATATTGCTGATTCTCTTCGTCCAACTTGCCACTAATGCCTCTCTTGTCTCTTTCAACAGTCAAAAGTACCTGCAAACTAAATCCAATCCAAACTCATCAATGCCCGCTTTCAACCAAGGTGAGCTTCAGGCTGATTCATTCATTCCTTCAACATTCCGTCCATTACCCGCTATGGTCTCGTTTCGATACTGACTGACATTGGTTGAACCATCGAATGATATTTCGATGTCATGTTGAACCATTGAACGATGCTTCAAGCTCAACTCCTCGTTTTTTCGAACCCACCTTGCCTGTGTGTCCATTGCTCGCCGCTCTCTTTTTTTCTTTTTCAGTCATGGATTATTCAATCCAACGTCTGCCCCGAGTACACATCGAGCGCCGCGGACGAATGTGGGTCTTTTGAATTCAATCCAGCACAGGACTAATTATATTCACAGGTTCAACTCGCGCTACATATTCACTCTCTTTTTACTTTACTGCGACTGGACCGTTCATTCATTCAACTTCTGCATCCAGATCCGTACCTCCTTCCTTCGACTTTCTCGCCTTCCCAACTGACATTGATCCATCGAACAATGCTTCACTCACTCACTTCACCTTTTCTCTTTCATACTCATCATCTCTTGCCTTCCTAATCTCTTGCTCACCTCCTTTTTTTCATTTTAGCAGACTCAACCGGTCGTTGTCTTATGTATGTGCTTTTCTCCCAGTTTGTGCCAACTCACCTCACAACTCCCTTCAAGTCCTCGAGGACCGACCGAGTTCAGCTTCCAAGTCCCCCGATCCAGGCAGGTTAATTTCGAATCGGTGGCGGCCTACATTAATCATAAATACTTCCAATAATTCAGTTTACTTAACTCTCCTCTTGGTGCATACTTATTCTTGCTCTACCCGAGTGAGGTTGGGCGTGGTTGCATTCACACATAATAACCAACTTCCTACCTACCTACTTGGATTCTCTTCTCTCCTTCCGCCGCCAACCGGCGAGATTCCAATTGGACTTCTTCGACTCCCGATTTCGCATAATAGTGTCGAGTCGAAACCGCCGCCCTGAATCGACATCATCGCAAAGTTGTCCCGAATTGAATTCCAATCTTTCTACTTGCTGTATACTTACCCATGATTTTCCTAATAGACACCGCACATCACGATATCCCTGCGTTCAAGGCAAAATCAAAGCCAATTTTATCGAAGGTGCACATCGCACCACCATTCCGAATTATTCGAGACCTGACTCCGCGTCCTGCAAAAGCTGCACGCCTCGCCGATTTTCTCCGTCACGAACCTCGAATCTTGAATGACAAGGCTGGCTAAATTTCGATGCCAGCCCGCGCTCATTGACCGGAATCCCACAGAGTGCTTATTTTGGAATGTAGATTTTATTCAAGGAATATGTACATACATAGCATAAGTGTCATATGTGCGGGAATGGTAACAGTACCTACGTCTCGCATGCATGGGATGCGAGACGGCGCGGATGGGATGGGATAGGATGGGACTCGAGATGCGTGGGGCCTGTGGGGCCCGGATGCCCACCCATCTCCCGCACCACACGAATGCGCGTGCAAGCAAACTCGGCCCGCCCGCGCGCCACAATTTGCAGCTGCCCCCTCACCCTCAATGTGTGCGGGAGGCGACACAGGCGGGGCGCAGGCACACGATCACGGCGTCGAGTGCGCGTGCGCATGCGAGGCCGAGTCCGCACTTGACTCGGTGGTGGGGCAGGCTATACAGCGGCGATGAGGGTGGGATGAGAGATGGGGGCATTGGTGGATGGATGAGGGGGGCGAGAGGCGGGGATGGGGATGGGGAGGAGAGGTCGCGCGTATGAGTACGCGCACGCATGCCTGCAATTGCGGCACACCGTCCCGCGCATTCGGGACTCGATTGCAGACGGTGTGCACCGCATGTGGCGGTGTACGCGAAGGGGGAACGAGGCACGAGGAGGGATAGGGTGAGCAGAGGGTGGGGCGGAGGTGAGGGAGGTAGGAGGTGGAGGCGATGGGAACGAGGGCGAGGATGGGAAGGGACAAGAGGGATGCGGTGCAGCATGAAATGAGACGAAGGTGCGGGTGACGCACCGTGTAAGTACCCAGGGGCAGCGCGCCCTTCGCCTATATACTCCTCGGTGGCTGTCCCTCCGTCGACGGCGTTGAAGGAAGGCCAAAATGGTGATAGTATGTCGGAGGGAGTCATAGGGTAGAGCTACGTCGCAGAAACCTAAGGATTTGGGCACGACTTCAGTGAGATACCCGGGAATTTAAAAAAATTACAGACCTGGGATGAGGCGCCACGGTGTCGGCACAGCTCGCATTCGTCGATTCTAATGCATTGATATTACGTCGGGGGGAATTTTAGGGCAGAGCTACGTCGCAAAAACTGAAGGGTTTGGGCAAGATCTCGGTGTTGTAAAGAGTGCTGAATTTTGAGGGCGTCGAGGCTTGAGCGTCGAGTGAATTAATGAATGATGACAGAGGACGATCATGAACCAAAGCTTGGAGGCCGACGGGAACTTGTAATTTGGGATGTCTTGGCGCTTGACAGAAGGGAACTTGAGAGGCTTAGACCAGGGATTGCTAGTGGGCGTTGGAATGGCTATGTATAGGACCAATGTGGAGGTAGAACGACGGGGGGAAGGGAACGAGGATGAATGCGGGAGGAGGGACGATGGGGAGAAGAGCAAAGAGGGGGGGGGGGGGGATTTATTATACTCGCGTGGTCCACAACATGAACAACGAGTTTATCGAAAACAAACAAGTAGGTATGTAAGGGTGGTTATCCGTCCATAAAACTACAAGATGTTGACGAAGCACACACCATTCCAGGGGATCGATATTACAAGACGCTGACTAAACATTTACTGGCCGGCCGTGCAGGCTGGATATCCGGTTAAAACCCGTAGGACCTGACCATACGCGCACGCGCGAGCAGCTGATAAGCTGTTGTACGGGAGGAGTTCCCTCCTCCCAGGTATAAATCCCCGGTATCCACCAGTTAACGAGTAGTTGTCGTAAGTCTTCCCTTTGCAGCATGTATGCACACCATCCGTTTCCAGGAACCGGACCCAAGGACTTTTGGGAGGTCAACAGCCCCGAAGGATCAAGACGAGAGTAATGGTATGGGAACGAGGAGTTTGCACGCCGGAGCGGGACCAAGATCATTTGCGAGATCCAAAAAAAAGGCAGGGTCCAAAAAATCATTTGACATATGTACTACTGCGCGGCCTACAAGGCATTTTAGAGCTTAAAAGCGACCCTGGGTTTTAGACGAATTCCCGGCACCACCAGCACGGTTCCCACCGCCGTTGCGGCGGAAGGGACGGCTCCTCTGGTGCTTTGATCCACCCGGCGCCTCTTCGACGTGGCCCGCATTTGTCCGGGACTTCCCACCGCCAGCGAGCACCATTTTCACGGACTTGTAGCCGATCACCGTATGTACGTTCCACGCCTTGACAAGAGCCTGTGCATCTTTCTTGGAGGGGAGCTCGAGGTGTAGGAAATCGTCGACGCGCTCGACCATGATGCGGACCGGGTGCGAGCGGTCGTAGTCGGGAAGGGCCGTGTCCATGTGGAGCCTGAAGGCATCCACAGGAGGCATTGTTGCTCCAAAACGCGTCGGGCCTAATTCTACAATGGTGATCACATGCTCATCCTCCGAGGCGGAGTGGAAGCGCTTGGATGTGTGGTCGTTGGCAGGAGGGGAACGCGAGGAGCGCGAACGGCGTGGATGTTCAGCAGGGGGCGAGCGGGGGTGGTGATTTGCCGATACAAAAGGGGAGCGAGAGCGGCGGCTGTCGGAGTACAGGCGAGAATCCGACCCAAGGGGGAGTGGAGCGGACGAGGCGAGGCTCATGTG
Source organism: Mycena alexandri (assembly GCA_029233265.1). Classification (NCBI taxonomy): domain Eukaryota; kingdom Fungi; phylum Basidiomycota; class Agaricomycetes; order Agaricales; family Mycenaceae; genus Mycena; species Mycena alexandri. The sequence goes on from JARJCM010000242.1 coordinate 75,508, forward strand.
CGCTATATTCGCACCCATTTGACGGATTTCGGCCTCCATCGCCACCACCTTGGCATCGTAGGCTTGGTTTACCTTCGCCTGCTTCGCCGCGTTCACATTGATGGTGTGCAGCATCGTGTCCCGATCTGCCGTGATAGTCTCGAACTGAAGCTTCACAGCGTCAGTGAGCTGGCCCAGCGTAAATGCGGCCGCAGTGCGCTGGTTTAGAGTTTGGAGCTCCAAGGTGTGGTCGTCGGCGACGCGACACGCCTCCTCGAACCTCGAAAGAAGATGGCGTTGAGTATTTACGACGTTGCGAGAATCAGCAGACATCAAAGATGGTAACGAAGGCCCAAAGAGTTACGAACCGAGAGAACGGGCTTTGAGCACTTAAGATCAAAAAAGGCCCAAATAGGCATGAGATACGACCCGAGACAATGGGATTTGAGGATTTAAGATCAAAAATATCAAAACAGGCCCAATTAGGCCGAGAGTTGAAGAATCGCTGATAGGGCCACCCAACACCCACTACTAAAGATAGTGGGCATTGTATTAACTCAATCCTCAAGGCAATCATCCTCTGGGAGCTCGAGAATGTGGATATCTGCCTTTCCCTTCCTCCGTACAGTATTGAAACTTGCAACCGCCTTTGCTAGCACCTCTTTCTCCGCCAGAAGGTCCTCTAATATTCTGTACACCCGAGACCCGATTTCGAGCCGATTGTGGAATGCCTTGATGGTTTCGTCCTTGGGCAGAAGAACCAGGAAAGAGCCATCAGGTAGGCATTCATTATTGTGTCGTTCATAGTCCAGAAAAAATTGTTGTCTATTTAGTGGCACGAACTCATTACAGGCATTGTCCGAGAGGAGTTCGCTTTGACCGCCCAATATGTTTAGACCATTTCGCTGAGGCCACCTCAGGCTCTCGAAATTTTACCCTTTGGGTCAATGTCGGGACTTTGGCTCACACCTTGGCCGGTGGCCCGCCCATTGTCGGGACTTTGACTCAGACATATTTCGCAGCCCGACAGATTTGTCGGGACTTTGGCTCACACTTTGGCGGCCCAAATCAAATTTTTTGTCAGGATTTTGGATCCGACCTAGCCTCGGTAATCATTGGTTCTCCCTTCAAGGGCCCTTGTGCTGAAGGAACAATGATGGCCGGTGCTTCCGGGTTCTTGAGCGTGCTGAGTTAAATGATGAACCTTCGCAGAAAATCGTCAGCCCCTTCAAGGGCCCTTGTGCTGAAGGAACAATGATGGCCGATGCTTCCGGGTTCTTGAGCGTGCCGAGTTAAATGATGAACTTTCGCAGAAAATCGTCGGAAGTAACGAACTTTCCCTAAATGCGATCAAAGTGACGAGGTTTCTTGAAATTAGTGAAATAAGTGAGGTATACTCGAAACATAGTGAGCATGTGGAGTTGAAACAGTATCGTAAGTCGTAAGAGAAGTAGTTGTGCACCACCCGGCTGCAAGTATAGTAATTGACTTGGGATTTGGGTAAATTTACAGCTGTTCATCTTGAAGCAAATTATTGCTTCAATCAAGCGCCGGTTCATTTCCACCACCTAAAGGTTGTAAAATCTGCACCAGCGGCAATAGAGAGCTTGTGCCCAAGCGGCATGCTGCTTTTGTGCCTTGTGCAAAAGCAGCATGCAGCCTTTTCCCTGGTAGTCAAATTCCGACACCCTAATGCTATTACACAGCCCTAATGAACTTTAGAGGGAAAAAAAAAAAGCTGCATGCCGCTTTTTGCACAAAAAAAAAAGTGGCATGCCGCTTGGGCACAAGCTCTTTAGTCCTTTTTTTTTTTTTTTTTTTTTTTTTTTGGTAGTACGTCGTCCGTCAGGACGGTCAGTAGTGGAACAGCTAACAATTGGCTAACCTCCCATAACTGCGTAAGAGTCAGAGGATTGAGACCTCCGTAATGTAGAGAAAAGAACCTACCCCCCAGGGGAATGCATACTTGCACGACGCGGCTTGCGACAGTGTGGGGCTTCGATCCTACCTGTTACGACCACGCTGGCGCGCCGGCGTGGACGAAGGTTGATGCGGTTCGACACCCACTAAAACCCTGGGCACTCTTAGCCAGTTTTCTGATAGCTTATCCTCATCCTTCAGAGCGGATCTCCATGTTTGGAGGACCAGGAGAGGCTTCATGTAAGCCAGCGTACCGTGTCGCTGTCTGCTCGCCATGGCGCGGTCGAGCTCGAGGCGTTGATTTGTTGCAAAAAGCCATTTATTATGTATTACCTTCAGTGCGAGCGGAATCCCGTTGTTCCCGATAACACAGTCATTCCGGACTTTCCATATGGCGAATAGAGACTCAGAGATGATAATTCGGAAGAGCCTTGAAGCCCCTGGTAGGTGTTTTCCATTTTTATCTGATATAGATGCAAGACCACAGCCCAGAATCGCCCCGAGGGATAAATCGGGCCAGTGGTCGTGTTTTTTGAGCCGAAGGTCCCTGGCAAGGTTCCAGATCTGGTGCTGGCCTGGGCGCTCGCATTTCAGGATAATATGCTCAAGATCTTCCGTCACGCCGCAGAATTGGCATATCGCGCGGTCCTCGCACTCCGGTATATGCGTCCAGAAGTTACCGATGCGGTGGGAGTTGTGCATAGACTTCCAGAGGAAGTTCCGAATTTGGCGCGTGAAGTCTTTATTCCGTACTGACTTCCAGATCTCTGCAGGTAGCGGAATGCGATTGAAGTTTTGTTTGATCGCGGCTTGCACTTGTTTGATCATGTTGTTTGTGGCCTTCCGGGCCGGAGCTCCCTTTGCTTTCTTGATCAACTTGATCGCAGCGTAGGCTAAGGCCTGTGTCAGGCTCGACAACTTGGCTCCTCTCAGCTCGAACTCTGGTGTGATATTACTGACCAGTTCATCTGGGGACTCCTTTTGACTTCTGTACTTAGCTAGGGCTGATGCCCCGCCAAATCCTTCCTTGCTGGACTCATCTGTGTCTTCGGCCGCCTCGAAATATGTCGGCGCCGTCCTGGTTTTCAAAGTCGCAGCTAGAATCTTGAACAGTGAGCTATCAGCTCTTCCCGCCCAATCTCGGTCTTCCAAGCTGCTCAGCTGAGTGGTCATAGCCGCGGATATTATTTTTCAACTTGAGTGAACGGTCAATGTGGTCTCGGGATGCGCTCGTTGGGCCGCAAATAGGATCGCCACTACTTCGCCGTTGAGTGCTGTCTGTCCCAGGGCCATCGGTACTCGTAGCCCTACGTTCCTTGGGTCGTCAATGCCATACCACAGGCCGCCTCCCGCTGTTTTTGCACCTTGCGGGTCTCTGTTTGACTTCCCGTCGATGTATACGCTCACAGGGGTTCCTGGCTGGGTATTTTGGGGCGAGGGGCCGATGGCCTCCTCTGTGGGGCTTGTGTTTGTGAAAATCCGGAATCCGTCTGTCAGCTTGGATATTTGTGCAGGAGCTGCGAAGGCTAATTTTCCCTGCTGAGTGTTCTCATATTCTATCAATGAGGGGGTTCTCGGGTCCCATTTCTGTGCTAGCTGATCAAGCCTTGCTTCTGCAGTTCTTGCGCAGGAGTGCGGGTGCTTACACCCTCTGATTTCGCAGTCTTCCCTGCACGCAGTGCATTTGCAGGTCACTTTGTCCGAGTGGTCAGGGGAATGAATCCTCGCTGCGACTGGCCGCCCGTCGCGTATTGTTGAGACATTATGCTTCTCACGGAGGCATTTTCCAGCGGGGGTGTTGTTTCGTTGAACATACTCGGGGTTTTCCCCAAAGTGGTGGAATAACGGCAGGTCCTCTCGTAGGTTCACCGATGGGTTTATCGTGTCGAAGACAAGGCCATACTTATCTGCAATCTTCAGCATCTCCTTGTGGTGGGCCGGGCGTTTGCGCTGATTCACTCTCCATGTCTGCGTGTACATATTTGTTTTCGACTTCAGGTCTACGCCTGAGTTTTTAACATCGTTCAGTTCGAATTTGGAGTCAGCGATGGATCCCCAAGTTGCCCGCTCGGGGCCAAGATTGAGGTATGACTTGAGTTTGATTAACTGGATCGCGTCGTTTCGCGCTCTCAAGTCTAAAAGGTTTTTGCCTCCGTCAGCAATAGCAGCCATCAACATATCTAAACTAACCGGGGACGACTTAGCGCCTCCCGCCATAAATACTCTTGTCGCTTTGACGAGGTGCTTAACGACTCGCTCTGGGATCCCGTTGACCTGGGTCAGGTATTGGGTCATGGCCCCAACGGTGATTTGTACAATGTTCTTGCGCCCCTCGAGGGTTGGGTGCCACCTGTCGTAGCGCTCCAAGCGGGAGTCAATTCTCTCTATGACTGGGGTCCACACTACGAAGGCATCAATGCCATTCCCGATGTGCCCGCCAAGAATCCGCACTGATTCTTTTTCCTGTACTATGTGGATATCCCCTGGGATAGGTAGGTCATTTTCATTTAGCTTTCGGGTCGCGATCATTCTTTCTCTGTGCTCCGGCGAGCCAACGGGAATGACTTCAGTCTTCCCTACATTGAACTTGGCGCTAGACGCTCCGCAACACTTCTTTAGCAGCGCTTGCAGCTCCTCAAAACTATCAAGGGCATCTAGATACACCGTGGTATCATCGGCAAACATTTTCACCACTACCTTTTCAACAACTTTTGAGACAACATACCCTCTCAGGTTGGATGGCCGCAGCATGTCAGCTAGTGGTTCGATCGCTAGGTTGAATAGGAGACAGGATAGTGGGTCTCCTTGTCTGACACCCCTTGTAATCCGGAATGCAGAACTAAACTCCCCGTTAATTACAACGTGAGTCTCCGCATTCTCGTATAAGGCTTTAACTGTGTTAATAGTCCTTGGCCTTGGATCAGAAGTTGCGAACGCAACGAAAATCTTCACCCACAGCCTACTGAGAACCTTTTCCGGAGCAGCTGTAATCGTTCACGTGCTCGTGTGTAAAAACTGAATGGAGTAAGGCATCAGATCCGATAGGTTTCTTGAAGATGGACGGGAATTGCAAGGAGGGGAATTGGTCCCCGCCGGCAAGGCGTGATTATCGGATCGGCAAGTCCTGCCGCCTTCGCAACGATCCTGCTGCGCCTTTGCCGCATCGCAGCGACAGTTTCGCGCGCTTTCTCAACAACCGATATCATCCAGCTTCCGTAAGCGTGACCAAAGCGCGACCAAAGCGCGACTCTGCTAAAATAACAAGGGTTGAGACACCCGCCGCGCGCGATTTCTTAAAACTGGCAACCGATATCATCCCGCTTGAGTAAGTGTAATAATATAGTGGGTAAGATAAAGAGGAGATTCTAGCACCGAGCTGAAGCATTACCCCTCCCTTTAATCCCTCTTCTTGACCTGGTGTCTTCTTTTACTTCTCGACATTTATTTTCTTCGTCGTTGAATTCCACTTTTGACTATGATCTCTCCCTTCACTTTCGTGCTCGTGACTCTCCTTCAACTCTCCATGACCTTTGCTGGTAAGCTCTTCGGTGCCTTCGCGGGCCAACCAAGCTCATTGATTCGCAGCTCCGGTGCAACAGCCTGGGCTTATCGGCTGTAATAGCTCGAACAGCACAAAGCTCGCCTCTGACATTGATGGGGTCCGCTTCGCACTGTCCAATATCAACCCAAGGTGGATTTTCTCTTATTCTTCTCGTTTCTCCGAGATGTAAACCTCCCCCACCCTTCCAGTTCGGCCGTCGGCGGGAATGCCACTCTCACGCGTCCCATATTCAACGCACAACTGGCTCTCGTCGCCGCAGCAGAGGCCACAGAGCCAATTCAAAGAATTGCCCTCTTTCCAACTCTCGCTAAACCCGCACCATCCAACTCAATTCAACTCGTCCTCGGAGCGCTCGACAACGCGCAGGCACAAATGTCTATGATCCAACTGTGAGCCAACATCTCCTGTTGCCAGCGTAGCCACTGATGCTTCTTGGGGCGTAGGTCCAAGTTCGCCACCGCGTTCGCCAATAACACCGACTCCATGGCCAGCGCGAACAAGTTTGTGTTGGAGGCGATGGACCAAGCCAACAACTTGAACTGTACCTCTCAGTAGGCTATCGCAGATCGTAACGCGGATTTTAGAGTTGGGTCTACCAATGAATTTGCAGCTTTCGACCCAGAGGCCTCCAATTTTCAAGTTCTCGTGTACTTAGTAGGAATTCACCAAGTCGAATTTGAACCAAATTTGAAGGGAACTCTGAGTCGGCGGTACCGATTCGGGAGGTTGCTATTCCTCTTCCAGTGATCGCTACAGTCAAAAGTGTATCTGAATAAAGCATATCAGACCAGTTGCATGTGCTGTGGAATGTGTTGAATTTACATCTTCAATCGTGGCTTACGTGTTCAAGATTTCGAAGCCCAGCGGATAGGAAGCCGACGGCGCGCATCAAATAGAGATCGGATATCTTGGTTTACGTTTCATCCCTCTCTCCTCCTCCTTCCCAACGGACACCTCCTACTCACCACGTTCGACGCTTCGGGCGACCTCTTCACCCTCAATCCCAACGCTGCGGAACCAAAGGCGGAGAGGCTGGTCACGCTTCCCGGCAACACCGGACTATCCGGAATCGCCCCCCTCGGTGGCGACCTGTACGCAATAAGCGGCGGCGTGCACACACACTTCAGCTGGGCCGAGGGCAGCATGAAACTGTACGTCGTGTCGGTGATCACCACAGCCGACAGCACTACAGGCACTCTCATCGGGGACCCTATCCCCGTCCCTCACACCCGAATGATGAACGGGATGGCCGTCCTGCCTAACCGCCCGCACACCATTCTGAGTGCCGACTCCGCCGGAAGGATATTGCGCGTCGACACAGATACCAGAAACGTCGACATCGCATTCGCAGACGACGCGCTGGCCCCACCGAGCGACGCAAAGCTCCCAATTGGCGTCAATGGCATCGAGGTCCGCGGAGGATATCTCTACTTCACCAATTCGACACGGGGCACGTTCGCGCGCTTCCCCATCGACAACGACGGCAACAAGACCGGCCCCGTCGAGGTTTTGGTGCAGCGAGAGGGCGTGGCCGGCTTCGGAAACGCGTTCGACGATTTCACCTTCGATACCCAGGGAAACGCTTACGCCTCGGTCCATTCGACGACTGTCGTCAAGATTACGCCGGAGGGCGAGCAGTCTATTTTCGCCGGGGGCGGGACAAGCACGACTTTCGATGAGCCCACGTCGGTTGCGCTGGCGAACGACGGGAACTCGATTTACGTTGGAACGGGAGGCGGTCAGGTCATCAACGTGAAGCTCTAAAGGAGAAGAGGAGAACAGAGAGCGGAAGCGGGGTAACTGAACCAAACTTCGAAGAGCAAATGTGCCTTGACGAATCGACTCCCTCCAACGCCTTGGACGTAGTTTTCTGGATAACAAGCTTGAAGATCTGGCACCATAATTGACAAGAGGAAACCTGGGTCAGAGCTTTCCAAAGCGGTGTCGACGTCTCATGGCGATTTGACTATCCCAGTAGTTGAATTTCAATCACTTTCAAAGCCCATCCTAGTCCTCCAATCGAGTCCGCCTGCGCACGGGAAGAAAGACTTCACCTACAACTCTACTCAGTTATTCTGGCTCACCACGCGATCCAGCTTTCTCACCTGATCTTGACTCGCGCGTGGTGCACCGCGCACACTGAGGGCGGCTGGCTTGAGTTCGACTCCGGCGTCCGTGTCCCCAACCTCGGTCCTTTTTGCGTCTCCTCAGTGTGGTTGGTACACTACCCGAATATGGAGTAGGTTCATCGGCACTCGTCGCAACCTTTCATTCATTTCTTGTTGCTTGGGCCAACTTGATTGCATCATAGTCGGCAACCTTACGCCTCCCTCGCTTTCAGATGTTCAAAATTGGAATATATTCCGTGGAGCGAAGACGGAGACGCGTGCCGGAATGTGGGGATCAAGGCGAGTGGGTAATTTTCCTGCGCATTTTTTTCCCTTTAACGCGCTCGCTGACCCATAGGTCTTTTTGTTGATTCGGTTCAGAGTCAACATCAACCACGTTCCTGATTCTCAGGCCGACTTGCCGTCTACGGGAGCGAGAGTCGCCGCGTCATCGACTGATTTAGACATTCGACAGGTTGAATGGAATACCTTCGCAGCGACAGATTCTTCGTGTCGTCTGGCCTCTATGCTCATCGTTCTACGACTACCCTGTGCTTAATTCCGACTTGCCCTTTGTCTTGGTCGCCTATCTCGTGTTGTTCTCTTCCCGTACGTTATAATCACGGCGCTACTGGGACCAGAATTGGACGATTCGTCGAAAATTTTGCGGGGACATGTCGGGCTCCGGACTTCCTTTAGTCTTGAAAGTCCTGCGCTTGTCACGAACCTAAGATTGGCGATGTCAGGTTGGCCTGAGCTCCTATGACGCGCACGCAGTTGAACGCGGCTACAGAAAAGGTATAAAACCCCGTCGAGAGATGAACTTTCTTCAGTTTCAGCGCACCTCCCCCAGCTACAACTACAGTTTCAAAAGCTCATCTTCTCCAAGCCAATATGATCGCCCCCATTTCCATCATCTCCTTCTTGGTACCATTTCCCCCTTTCACAGTCTTCACATTTAACTCATGCGGGTTTTCTCTCTCCGTAGACAACTCTAGGCAGCGTCGTCGCTCTGGGACCTGCCGCCGTGAACCTACGCACAGCCGCCAATTTCGCTATCCTGGCGAAAGCCGGAGTCACTACAATGCCGGTGTCGAAAATAAGTGCGTCTTTCAATTTTTTTAAGCATTTCGTATCTGAATATTTTGTAGCCGGTGCCGTTGGCGTCAGCCCAATTGGAGTCCAAGCCATCACCGGGTTCTCCCTCGCTCTTGCCTCCAATGGGCAATTTGCCACATCTAGCCAAGTTGTCGGAGACGTTTTTGCCGCGTCTTTCGCTGCCCCTACCCCCGCAACGCTCACTGTCGCCGTTGGTGACATGGGCACCGCGCTCACCGATGCTAACGGCCGCGCAACCCCGAACTTCACTAATCTCGCCACCGGTCAGTTCTCATGTCGCATGCTATCCTGTTTCCCCTTCTGACAAGCACTCAAGGCACCATTGGTGGCCTCGTCTTGACCCCCGGGCTGTACAAGTGGACCACCGCGGTCAGCATCGGCAACGATGTCACTATTTCTGGTTCTGCCACGGACAGTGCGTTCTTCGTACAACCAGTGCCCGACCCCGCTGACTGATTCCCATTTTTACAGCATGGATCTTCCAGATTGCTGGGACGTTGTCTCTCTCGGCTGGGAAGAAGGTTGTACTGGCAGGAGGTGCACTTACCAGTAATATCGTGTGGGTTGTGGGAGGCGCAGTGACCATCGCCGCCGGCGCGCACTTCGAGGGCGTCATTCTCGCAACAACATCGATCACTTTGGAAACGGGCTCGAGCGCCAACAGCCGCCTCCTGTCCCAGACTTCTGTTGCGCTCCAAGCGGTGTGTTATTTCCCCTTTCGTGGCTGCTGTAACTCATTTTAGCCCCCAGGCTACCGTTTTCAATTAAATCAAAATAATCTCTATGTAGCCATTCTTTCTAGGGTTCCGGACTATCCACAGTAACAGTACTGTAGCACCGAGCTTTGCATATCCGCCATAGATATAAAAATTTGAGTACCTCAGATCGCTTCTTTTCTCCCGATCGGTTCTGTGGACTACAGAAGCACCAGAGAAGAAAAAAAGAAAAAGGATCACAGTATGATGAAGTGGATCATTCAGCTGCGCACACCTCGGGGTCCTTCTACCTGGGAGTTGAGTAAATAAAATCGCAACTTACAATGCTTCTTAGACTCTGAGACACGCATGCTCTGAGTAAGGAATGGGTCGTAAATATTTTGTGTTCAACAAGCCGTGTGCCGACTCGGAGTCACGGCTCAAGCCATCATGATCATCACATGCCACGACATAGCTCTTGCTTTCCGCTTGCTTTTCCACCGTGAGCTTCTTCTCCGGAGCGCATCGCTTTCCGGTGTAACAATTACTATTGATACCTTCCATACCAAGTGTTCCGAGTCAGCGGCCTGGGTGCGTCGAATGCCTGTCTCCTGCAAGTTTACTGTTTGGAGTTGCTGCTCTGTTCACAAATTGGTACACGCAGGTAGGGCTTCGACCCGTTGCCGTCGCTGACGGGTACGGGTCCCGTCGCGACGGGTCGGGTCCCGGCCGACGAGCAACGAAATTCTATTTTCTGACGGACGGGTACGGGACGGGTGGACCCGTTAACGGGTGACCCGTCGACGGCCGTCGACGGGTTGACGGGTCGAGTTGATGTTTAGGGCGAAAGAATGGTACAAAGGAAGAGTTATGGTGCTCACAAGTTTAGTTCTTCAGCGTCAATTGACAGGCGATCTATCCCTCCTTTGCAGCTGGTCATCGACGAAACCAGCGTTACAGATTGTTGAATTTCGCGAAGGCCGAGATGCCCGGGGCTGTCGGAAAGACATGTTAGCCTTCCTCAATAGTTCTGCGGCAATAATTAACCTTTACTTCGACTTCGGGCTTTCCCGCTTACCAACCTGAGTGAATATTGCTTCGTTTTGACCACCTCAGCCGATTCCGGTGAGTGCTCGGCTATTTGAACCCATAATTGAACCCATTCCTTGGTGTAGATTGCACCAATTATCCGCCTGCTTTGACCTAGGCGTCCGATGACCCGTCGACGGCCGTAACGGGTCTGACGGACGGGACCCGTCCGTCAGGGCTTTGAGTTTTGCTCATCGACGGCCGGGTGGCCCCGTCCCGTCGCCAAAAACGGCCGTTTTTCTGACGGCCGTCCCGTTAAACGGACGGGTCGAAGCCCTACACGCAGGGATGAGCTAATGAGCCTTTCGTTCTCACCTCGAACCCAAATATTATCAATCGATCGCAACCGTTGGGGGTTCATCTTCGCTGCCAGCTGGAGCAACTTCGATCCCCCAAGATAGCACACTTTTATCACTCAGGACCAACGTGGGGGTGAAGAATGTGTTCCGTTCGTGGAAGGATCAACCGGCCCGGGGCGGCTTCCCATCTCAACCTATTTCTCCCCATACACTGAAAGAAGTTCATCCGAAGAGAGTACATTCCAAACTACACGATAACACAACTTGTTCCTTTGTGCTTATTCTTCCGATCCACGGGTTCAGGCCCTCCGGCAGTATTGCGTAGCATGCGGGCCAGATCTACGAAGACACGATTCACGTTCTCTGCCGTCAGAGTGGATGTTTCTGCCAAAGGGCATCCAAATCGCGCGGCGAGCTCGCCAGCCTCTTCTACCGTGATCTCGCGCTCCTCGTCCAATTTATTACCGACAACTATCATAGGCGGAATGCTCCCTTTCGCCCGAACGACCATCTGCCGGAACCCCTCGACCTGGTTGAACGTGGCACGGGAGGAGATAGAATAGACAAGAAGGAACCCATGGGCTCTTCTGTGTAAGTGTAAGCAACACTCAACTTGGCCAGCTCTTGGGCTGACGCACTGAATGGACAAATCTCGCATCCGCGCAGAAGTGTCTAGAAAAGGTGCCGTGATTGAGCGACTCGATGCAAAGCCCTGCTCTTCCATCCAACTTACCGTCTCCCCAGATTTGAATGATGTGTACCTCGCACCTGCGCCCATCCACCATCACCTTTCTTCGATATTCGCGTACGGTGGGCTGTACACCTGATCCCTCAATGGTGAGTTGGGTGTTCATGCGGAGACTTAGATACATGAATCTACATCTGAACCAGGTGAGTACGACGGTAAATCGGGCGCAACTGCAGCTCACCATTGTGTGAATTGAGTGCAAACTAAAAAAATACTTTGTTCAGGGCGAACTTCAAGCGGACCGTGCTGCTCACTCACCCGGAGCGCTAAGGCGGTTTTACCCACGCCGTAAGCGCCAAGAATAGCGACTGTAAAGCTGTCCATGGCCAAAAGGCCGGGCGATTTACGGCGTCAAGAGGCAAGGCAAGGTGAGGCTGTGTTTGATCTGCTTGTGTGTTGCCCTATTTTTACCCTCGATGCCATCACGCTTTCCTGATCCCAACCACCACCTCCTCCACGCTTGATGTCTGCCGTCTGGTCAGTCTTCGGATTCCGCAGATCGGTCTGCTAGTGCACATTCGCTGAAACTATTGTCCTCAATCTGCTCTCGTATTTTTACACTACGGTTACACATCACCAAAGGAAAAACGCGCACGTTGAGCCTATGGCCTCCTCGGTATGTCAACCCCTCGCACCAAAATTAACCACTTACTTTCGCTTTAGATCAGGACGAAATGGCGGGGTCCGGCCTACGGGCGGTTTGTATCTCTGAGGCAGAGAGGTACGATCAAGCGCTGTCAGAAGGCTGGAAAGCCTCCTCATCTTTGTGCGCTGCATGTTGCGCATTCTAATCCGTATAACTTACCGCAGAAGAATCGGCAACCTAATCGGCCAGCGCCCGGATCACTCATTCATCACTCTGGCTTCGCGGCGACGAAGGTATGGGACGTAAAAAGCATGTTTGCGGTGACGACTCGACCCCCGGCGATGCCACGAGTAAATGGCTGGATGTTAGATCAAAAAATACATGAAAAGCCTCGGCCTCAACACCACCCACCCTCGGTTCACTTCGCTCGGCGCCAAGGTGGTGATTCTCAGAGGGTACCCCGTTCGGGGCCACACTGGCTTTCCTGCCGCCTTCGGAAGCCCCACGGCATTGGTTGCAAGCAACTGTCTCAACCGATATCGTCCTGGTTGAGTAAACGCGACATTGATATCAGATAAAAGCCAGACTCCAGCGGCGACTTGAAACGTTTACCCGGTGGCACCTCTCTCTTCAGTCCCTTTTTCTTGACCTGGTGTCTTCTCTCCTTCGTTTGTGTCAGCCCTTCAATACTGGATCAGTCGTCCGGAGCGCGAACTTCTTGGGGCGGAGTGGGTTTGAGAACATTTTATTCATACAAAAAGGCCCAAAGGCCCAAAGCTGCATTCCATGGTTTGACGGGCAACTGCTTCCTGGATCCTTCAGCCTGCAACGAAAGACCTGATCCTCACATGTAGTGCGGCTTTCAGCCGGCCGTTCTCAATTGATGAGTACGGTGGGGTGCGGTCGTTCTCTCCGTTCTCTCCTATCTTGACGTATTCAACGTCGAAGCACCAATTCAGTTGCAACAAGGCTGGACAGTGTGAAAATCTCGGCCTCAAGGCCTCAAGGATTTTGTATCAAATTCTCTGAAAGCGCCCATGGTGCTATGTTCACTTGAAGAATGGGCGGGGAAGATGTCCAACCTGTCGCCGAACAGCACTCTTAAAGCAATCTCGTCGCTTGAACCACACGGGAGAGAAAATTACATTCACTTTATTTGCGGCATATCGAGTCCCGTCACAGTCTCAACCTTCAAGGACAGCCGTGATATTGAACGGTTTCCCATCCGCAAACAACAGATGCGGCTTGGTCTCCGCGAGCTGGAGGATGGCCTCTCCAAAATACGACTGGGAAGAAAGGTTAGCTGGGTGGAACGTCAAGTGCAGGAGGTCCTACATTTGCCCATGCGCTAGTTGCGACAAATCGGTTACTGATTGATTTCAGGAGGCAGAGAACAACTCACAACCAAGGTCGAGTGTAATCGGTGATATCGTGCGTATTGACGCCTGAGATGAGTACGGAAATGGTTCAAACCATACTATCTCTGGGAGTCAGAGTGCTTACTTTCATGCATCAAACCCAGGCCGGTCGTTGTGTTCTTGAGATATTCCAGCTTGAGGAGAATATCCTAAACATTTCAACGTCAGATACCATGCGGAGAATGCCTTATCGTTCTTGGTTAGAAGACGCACCGTATCGTCGGTGCTGGTCACTACCTCCGTCACCAAGCCCATCGGCCTATAGAACGTAGAAAATTAAACCAAAATCACGACGAGGACAACAACAACTGAATGCGCACCAAACGTGCTTCTCGTCGATGTGCGGGCTCGACACACCACGGATGACGGGCCCGAATCCTACTCACACGCATCAGCCATCTGCGCCGCAGAATGAATAAAGGCGGGGATGAGAATCCAACGCACCGTAGTAGGGATTTCCCTCCGTAGACAACACCATCTTGCGCGTGTTCGCATAGATCGGGTTCGTCGCGTTCAAGAAGCCGAGGTAGGGAATGGAGACGAGCGAAGGGACGTTAGCGTCTGCCCTAAGTGAGCCAAATTCGAGTGACTCGGACACTGAAGGATAGCGCACCATCCTGAATCGCAGCCCCGCCGAATCCTACATATGCCGATCACACCCCACTCAGCTCGCGGAATTAATTGAAGGAGTGACTGGGACCGCACCGTCAACCTCATACGCAAACACCTCGCCCCAGTCCTTCGTGAGGACGGTGCCCCACTTCCACAGCGCAGTCTCGACGATGTTGGCGCGCGCGGCGGCCTCGGCGGCGATATCCGGGCGAAGTTTGAGCTGTTGGAGAAGTGATGCGAGCCCGCGCAGCTCGACGACTGCCATGGCTTGGTGGGGGATGTTGTATGGGAAGTAGACGACGTCGTCGGAGGGGCGGTAGGTTGTGCCGATCTGTGCGCGATGTAAAGTATTATATTTCGGAAGGTACTGAGAAACCCGGTTGAAAACACACCAAGCCTGTGTTGGCCTTCGGCGGACCGCGACCGTCGTTCTTCATGTACTGTTGGTTCGGGCCGCTCTACAGCAAGTTTGCTTTGAAATGAATAAGCTCTCCGTGAAGGGACGAAGGAAATCGCACAATGTTGTAGAATGAGATGACATTTCCCGCAGAATCATACGTCGGGACAGCCTGGTCGTGAATCACTTGCATCACATTCTCGACCGCGTTGAACCCTGGACGAGTTGGCCCATAATCAATAGGTATTCTCGCAGTGATAGAACTGGAAAGGGACAACGTACATCCCCCGTTATCGAACGTGAAGATCGAATCATCCTGGGAGAACTCGTAATACCGCCGACTGAGCTGAAGGAAACTCAGGATGGAGTCCAGTTCATACTGGATATCTCGATCAGCCGCATGCGAGAGAATGAAGGGGCAGGACGTACACCACAGGTCCAGACGATGGAGAGATTTTCAGGGGGCGAGACGGCCGCACCAGTATCTCCACTACAGCACTGGGGAGCCAGGCCCTAGATATTTCGTCAGTCAATAGGCGAACAACGGTGGGCTAAGCAGAGACCTAAGCTTACAGATTCAGGCGGTGGCTGGAAGGCGTTGCAGTACGGGAATTCCGTGATGTACCGCGCTGAGAACCGGCGAGTCGGGGAATGAGTTGAAGGCAAGCAGAAGGCAAAGGTTTAAAACTTACCTTGAAGGTTGATAACCCCGCGCGTCAGCTCCTTCAGCGGCTCGTCCGCGGCCAGGAGTGGGAGATACACCTTGAACTGGTTGACAGAGTCGCGGAGCCATTCAGCGGGAATGTCGCCTGTGACCACGAACGTGAGGTTGTCGTTAAACCACTTGATGGTCGTGTCCAGAGTGTTAGGGTACGTGTTCTCGAACATCCTGCAAGGACAACGTAAATGAGAGCGCTCGGGAATTAATTCATAAATTGACACACCTGGCAAGATCGGAGTCTTTCATCCTGGCTGTCAGGTTTGCGACGACCTTCTCCACCGCGGAACTGTTGAAGGTGCGGCATCTGACGTGGGGGCGCATGAGGGGGAGGCCGAGGGGACCTACCGCGATATAAGAGCTGGGACATGAGATAGAAAAGAGGGCAGCACCTTTAGAAGGGGTCCCCTCTGGGCGAGTCGAGTAGGTAGCGAAATCCTCACACGTAGCTCGGGATTCCAGAGTGGGGGCGATCATCGCCCGCACAACGGGGAGCAAGCATGCGAAGAGACATCCTATGGTTTTACGCATCGCGCTCGCTGGTGAAATGGTCTGTGGTGGGCACAATGAAGGTGAGCGGCGACAGGCGACCAAGAGGTGCCCGATTCGCCGAGCAGGGTGTTGTTCGCCGATTAGAGGATCAAAAGCACATGCTCGCAAAGCACCTTACCAGGCTTACCTCTCCCTTGCCCCTTCCCGCTGAAAGTCACGATGGACGAGAGAGGCATGTGCCGCACAAGTGTCGACTTCAAGTTGTCGGTTCCATCACTGATGGCGGAGGTTGAAGAAGTCGACAGGGACATCTCCTGCCGTTGAACAAAACCAACCCGGACGTTGCAAGGACGGGATTCCAACCTTCCAGCTGTAGATACTCCAGTCCGCTCGACACGGCATCAAGAAAACCGAGGTCAGAGCCAGCAATCCGAATTTTGTAAGGCCCAAGTAAGACCACGACTTGAATAGAACCACTCCTGAAATAACCCTGACAGCCGTATTCTCGTATGTTACAAAAGGTCAGTCAAAGGGTAAGACGCGGTGCATGTGAGCTCGCTCCAGCTGAAGTCGAAGCTTCCGCTTGATTAATGTCGCTCTTCTTGATTGGCACGTGCAGGTTTTCCCGATAACATTTGCGCGCCCTGATAACCATACCGCAAGCAGTCTTGAGCAGTTCCAAAAGTGAACGAAAAAGTCAGAATGAAGGACTACTTACATGATAACTCGGAGTTGAACTCCGTGAGATCCGATGTCAGCCTTCGATGATCGATCAGGAACGTGGCTTTGGGCTAGACCGCCCTCCCATCTCTTCTCAATCCACCGACGCAGCAAACACAAAAGTACCCCGATGGTCTCTCAGCTCTTTCGCCTGCTACAAATCTTGCGGACGGGCCTTCTGTTTCTGAGCCCCGATAAATTTATGAAGAGTCAAACACGCAAATACTCACTAGTTGTGCACGCAAAGTTCAGACCCGTCTGGTATCCAACTGGTATCCAGCTTCTGGTCGACTCTTCACTCACGTTGTGGTTGTTTGGTGCGTGCAAGTTTTAAATCAAGCTCATTGTGTACATCAACTTAGCCTAAGCTCCATCGCCAACTATGCAAGACTTCCTTGTTACTGACGCGGATGTCTTCCCCGTCACCGCTTCGGATCCTTCTATTCATTTCGTCCGGATTCGCCTCGCGCTGCCACTCCTAACAGCCAACCTGGACATGAAGCTTAAGGAGTTCCCCACTTCACCCCCAGCCCGTAAGTGTATATGGAGCGCAGCTGAATTGACTTTTTGTTGTCCTCTACCTCTGCGCCCCCTCTTGGCTCGCTGAGCCCGTAAAGCGCGGGGTGTCGAGAGGAATGGAACCCGCTGTCATTGGAATGCACCTCCCGTGTCGAGTGGCAAAAAGCTCCGGAGACTAGGTGGGCTGCACTTTTCTTTCTTCTCATCTTCTACTCCCAGGAGACTCGGCGTCTTTGGCGACAGACTCTACACTGTTTGAATTTTATGTTTCCAGAATTACCGCCGTGTAGTCACATCTTACCAGGAATTTTGGTTGTATGGTTCGATTTGGTTCCACTCGACGCGTCGCCCTCCTCACGTGCCTGCATTTTCCCTCAAACTCCACCTCCCACGAAGCTCCGAACCTTCTTCCATTCATCCATTGGCGGCTTCTCCTCACCGTTCTGATCATGAGATCCATTCAGATGGAGCTTAAATAGACCCGCAGCCGCACTACCTGCTTTCACACCCTGCGTATTTAAGCCGCGACGAGTCAAGTTACCCTCGAACGACGACACCATGTTCAAGACTTTTTGCGTAGCGCTCTTATTTGTTGCCTTGGTTGCTGCTCAGGCCACGTCGCTTCCTCCATGTGCCCAAGGGTGCGCGAATGAGGCAGCCACGAAGGCACAGTGTGCGCTGTGAGTCTACGTCCTGTTTGCCTTCAATTCTTTGAACTCACCAACTTAATCCAGGTCTGATGTTATATGCCTTTGTAAAACCGCTTTTGCATCAAGCGTTTTGCAATGCGCGGACTCGACGTCCTGTTCGGCCGCCGATCAAACTGAAGTTAGCACGATTCTAGAGGGAATGTGCGCCGCGGGTGGGTTGTCATACATAGTCTACATCTTGACTCTAATTCATTTCAATTCGCATCTTCAGTTTCTGTCTCCGCCTCCGGATCATCCGCCCCAGCAAGTACCTCGGGTCCGTGATTAAGTTCGCCTTTGTAAACCTATTCATTCACTCCGTCCCGTAGGCTCCAGCAGTGCGGTCATCGTCCCCCCGATCAGCATCCTTTCCATATCGACTTCGATTGTCACCACCACCATTACCTCCGTCTCACCGCCCCAAACAACGACCTTCACTACGCTCATCCCCATTACTCCCAGTAACAGCGGAAGCGGCCTCCCGCCACCCATTACTCCGTCCCTGCCCGCCACCTCCGGGTCTGTGTCCGCTACGGCCCCGAGCAGTGCCAGTTTGAGCCCGGCGCCATCGACTACCCCCAGCGCAGCGCAGGTAATGAACGCACGCGGGGCGGGCTTCGCAGGGGCGGTGATTGGTATTTGTGCAGCGCTGTTGTTGTAGGCGCCGAGGTGCCGATTTCTTGGACCAGCGGTGCGATACGGACGCCGAAATGAATTGACTTCTTGCCTTCTAATAGCTAGTACGAATTTCGAACCCTATGTTCAATACGGAAAAAATAAGATCTGTACGGATCCAGAACCCTCGAATGAAAACAAAAATGAAATCAAATTACTACAGGCAGGCAATTTTCTCTTTAAATGTGAACGCTTTAGGCCTCCGAGCAGTCCGGTCGAGGCGGGCGCAACAGGCCGCACATAACTGCGCATCGGGCAGAGCCTGGGATACACAGCTGCTACGAGTTAGACAGTTGCCGAGGATATCAGAGTCATACGGAAGAATAAATAGGACTTGAGAGAGTACAGCGGCCGTTAAAAATGTACTCGTTCCAGCCTGTGTATAAGCAGAACTAAAGAACGGAAAGAAAAAAAAAGCCGTTGAGCCCCTATCGCCGGTGATTGCATTTTGCCGAGCGAGCACCGCCTCGTTTCGGCGCCGGGGACTTCCAACTCTTCCCATCATGCCACCGATTGACCGATTGGCCACCGTCAAGAAAACCTCCTTCGCATCTGACAACCGGACTCGACCCTCATCGCAGTTTCCGAATAATCATACTTCGATCCCAAGCCCTTCACCTCGCTTGAAAGCCCGCTGAGGAAGCTCCATCGAAAAGAGCCAATGAATATTAATTGAGTGCTGCCACAAAAACTTCACAGGTCCCAAATCCTCGGCTCGAAAGGACAAGGATTCTGCCTCAAGAAGGTTAACTGGACAAGTAAACACTATCGGCCAACTCCTGGCGACGCTGAATGACGTCGACCAGTTTGTCCACGAGCGACTCAGTGAAGCCGGCTCCGCCAAAACGCTAGCCGATTTAAAGAGTCAGCGTTCGCACTCGACATTTTCTCATGAGCCGACTGAAACTCCGACTCAGCCTTTTGGAAGACATAAATCAATTCACCTGCAAGGAACTCAGTAAAGTTTTTCAAGTCTAAGGCTTTATTATTGCAGAAGGACGCCAGACTCTCCAATATCGAGGACTTTTATCGCCGTATTGGTATGCTCGTCAATGCATTTCAGGTTAGTGGTCATTCCTATCCTTCGACCTTTGATTGAGGCCCAGTGGTGCAGATATCAGTGTTGGTCGATGTGCAGCTCATGCTCAAGGACGACGAAACCGCCAGAAACGAAAACCCCGACGATTGGCCTCCCGTCTCGAGAATCTGGAGAAGAACCAGGTAAAGCTGCAGCAAGCACTCGGTGGGCTAAATCCCGGCGCATTCCTTCGATGAATTTTGTTGCTCACGACGCGCGCCAGATAGCAACCGGAATAACACGCTTGCCGCCGAACAACTCGCCTCGATGGTAATGGAAAAACAGACGCGGATATTTGGTGGTGAACAACTCGACACACTGATTCTGATGCATAATTTGTCGGTTACATACCATGACCTTGGTAGGCCTCAGGAAGGGGCGCGACTACAGGAGATCGTCCGAGATGCCCGAACTCGGATGTTGGGCGTCAACCATCCAGATACGTTGAGCTGCGCGTTCAGTCTGGCAGGGACATACCACACACTGGGAAGCTTTCAAGAACAGCAGAAGACTCGACACTCGGGAGCACAGAACGCAAATACTCGGCCGAAAGCATCCGGTAACCCTCCGATGCATGTTCAGTTTGGCCGGGACTTACCACAAGCAGCGGGAAGCGAAAGGCTTGGCGACTGAAGTGGTGGAGGTCCGGACCAAAGTCCTAGGTTCCGAACACCCAGACACTTTGTTCGCTTTGCACAACCTTGTTGTGATCAAATCCTCTGCCGGACAGTCGAATTCCGCTGTGCAGCTGGCGTTGAACGAGAAAATCGGGTCCTTGGAGGTGCTCATCCCAGACACTACGCTCATCAGCACTCCTAGATTTCGTTGTTCGGGCTCGAAAGGTAAATGAAGAGGTTTACACTATTCTAGCTCTGCGGTCTGAATAAATATATGAAATGTGGCCGATTCCACTGCAGGCCATTCAAACTGCTGCCGTCGTCCGAAGTGCCGGTAGTTGACCAGGCAGAGCCTCCAGGAATATATTGACCCGCTCCGCTACTTGAATATCCCTCTCCTCAGTCCCTTTGAACACGCTGCCCAGCCCACCGGCGGCCGAGGCAGCCACCAGGTGCCTCGCATCGGAGGGATCGAAGGGTTGGCCTTGGGGATCTTCGGCGTGGTGGGCAACGGCCATAACCACGATGTAGATTGTGAGGAGCGCAACGATGGTACCCGGAATCAGGCCCAACAAGGTGAGGGTGTCTGCGTGATTCCAGCCCATCGTCTGGGTAAACAACATCCCATGAAGCGGAGTGGTCAGGTCCAAACGCGGTCCGTCTGGGAAGGTGGAGTTCCTTCCCGAGACACAGGCACGGAAAACCTATCCTTGACGGTCAACAGCAGAATGTCCACGCTTCGTGACCTCTTACAGATCCACTATACTCCGCGACTCCGCGCAGGTATATTTCCTGCAGATCATGAGCGCCAGAATGTATCACAACGGCAAGAACCCACCATGAACCCCAGCGCGGCATCGACGTCCGAGTAATTTCTTGACCATTGATTAACCAAAGAGCTGAGCTGATCACCCACAGTGTTAGACAGTGCCGTTTGAGAGAAAAACATCATATTGTATATCGTAGTCACTGCGGAAATTCCAGCGGGTCCCCCTCCTTCTGGAATAGCTTCCTCGTATTTCGGGCTGACACTGATTATCGTCCCATCCGAGTATACGGTGACATTTAGGATCTGTGGAGTGAGTGTGCACACGGCGGACATGGTGTCGTATAGTCCAGCGGATTGGAAGATGAGTTCTACCGAGTATGAGCATCAACTTGAAGTTCGTACCATGGTCGCAACGTACTGTAGCTGTCTCCAGATGCACAGGCAACCATCAACATGTAGTTTGGGTAGTCGCTGAGCGTATATGCAACAGTATGATTAAGTTGTTGATAGCCTGCAAGATAGTTTCAACCACATGACTGAACACGAGCGCGGACAGCTCTGAGCTTACGTTGATCTGTGTCGCAGGTTGAACTCACCCGCGTCCATGTCACGTTGCCCAGGTTATACCCACCGTTCCATTCCTTGACCGTGTCGGTCTGGAAAACCATGGAGGGCGTGGTGTCTGGGGTTAATTGTTGGGGCTGACAGCTAACGTTGGCGGTAAACCCTGAGTTTTTTTATCGGTTTTTATTGTTGTGACTTTGGGTATCAACATCAACCTCACCTTGCCGATGCAATGTGTAGTTGTAGGAAAGACCATCCGGGACGCTCTGAGTCGCATTTATGGTCGAGGGGATGATTGGAATGTTGGGAAACCAGGTACTGGCGTCGACATCACCTAGATCCGTTGGTAGGATGCCCCCTGAAGATACCTGAGTGGAGTTCATAACGGTTGAATATTTGATTCCTCACCGCTCGAACCATAAAACGATTGACCCATGATACTGTAAGTCGTCGAAAAGTTGAAATCTAGATTGGCCATTGCATATCCGCTTTCCGTTTGCCCTACAACCAATGAACGGAGGAAACCTGAGGATGGAGTGGTTCCAGTGGTGAAATCATGACGATATAATATACCTACTGCTGTTAACCACACATAAATAGAGATCACTGCTATCCACTTCCCCAAGTTGTGGATTGGTGAGGTCGAGCTCGTGGCCCGTCAATGGGGTGTCAATCAGGATTGTCAAAGGAGTGAGCAACGAAGCCCAGCTGAGAATGTCGGTATTAGAGGCGTCACGTCGCGCCCAGACTGAGGCATAACGAACCCAGAGGTTTGTACACCGGTGAGAAAGAATATCACAATAGACATCGTGCTCCACCTTCGCTTCCGCGGATTCAGAATCAAACCGCGGGACGCGATTTTGATGGTCGAAATAAAGCTTCCCAGAGACATACCGTCCCCATGCATGTGGAGGGCAATCGACTGGCGAACACCGAATGAGAATAAACTCGATGGATGTCAGTCTACAATATTTATTGTTCTTTTATTTGAGTAAACTCACAACGACGAGGTGGCGGCCAAAATGGTGGATATTTGCGTGAAGCAGAAGGTCACTGTGTGGGGGTGACTCTGAACCCATGCGGCCGCCTCCCACTCCAAAGGAATGGATCCTTTCCTCCGCACAACGGCAAAAAAGGTCCACGCTGCCATCTGTAACATAATTTGACCAGCGATGACTATGCCGGGCCAGCCTGTGAGTTTCCAGAGGAATGCCTGCGGGTTGAATCTTCTGCCAATTCGGTCTGTCAGATGGAAGGGGGTTGGCAAGTAATTTCCATATTCGCCTTCTTCGGGGACGGGGCGTTTGGACCAGGCTTGGATGGAAAGGCTTTTCATAGTAGTTGATAGTCGATTCTGAGACCGAGCCTGAGTGGCCGAGGAAAGGGACAGAATGTTCGGAGTTGTCTCCAAGCATGAGGAACAAGTGAAACAAGAAGGGAACGAAAGAAATGCAGACCCACCTTATTATGTATGTTTTCTTGGCAAATATTTCGGCACTGATTGATGTGCAACGATGTAGATAGGCGCCACGGGAGGTGCAATAGCAACGAAAAAGATAGATGACTTCTTTTTGGCGCCCAGCTCAGGACTCACAATTAACGGATGCCAATTTTCTCGTCGACTCCCTTTGTGAGGGCAGAAATAATATTTTCGGGCGGTTTGGGTCGGCTGGGTAATGCCAACTTCTACGGTAGTTGAGAGGGCGCGTTACCTGTCAGGCACGGAATAGAAGGCTGTCATAATTCCATCAATAAACCAACTCAATGATGATAAAAAACACAGTGACTGGTGGCCAAACTTGTCCTAGGAGGCGCCGAGACAGGCCGCTGCGGCGTTGCGAGTCTGTCATGAACGGTGTTGCGGTATACGAGAAGCAATGGATTAAGAAAGATTAACGTCAACTTAGACGAGGCTGTGTTTAACAAGGGCGGACTGGCGCAAGTAAGTCCTGCGTGAACACTACCTGATCTCTTGTTGTTGTTTTTTTTTCTTTTTCGTGGGACGTTAAATTGATCAGGAAAGAAGCTCTCAGACGAGCCTTCCTCACTGGGCTGCTTCTAACTTCCCCAGAAACCCGCCACCCAGATCATCGGACCGACAAAGGACGGCCCCCCCTCTCCCGCCATAAATGAAGCCAGGACTTGGAACCCAGCCGACAGTATCCACCCGAGGAAATGCGCAACCGCACACGCACTCGATTTCTCGCAGGCGCCGTGTGGGGTTTGAGCTAACCGCTAACTCCGATCCATTTCTGGATCATCATTGTCGACGGCTAACCCACACCCATTAAAACCCCGGTCTCCTTGGTCCAATCTTCAAGGAGTCTGTCTTCGTTGAGTAGTGTCTTCTGCCATGTTTTAAGCACTAGAGACTTGTTGATTGATTTATTCCCATATTTTGCCTTGTTGGATAGAAGGCAGTCGAGGGCAATCCGCTTGTTGATGGTTTTCAACCATCTGTTCTTGATCTCCTGGTCAGATGCTCCACCTTGTGCCCGAATTATTCTCTCGTTACGAAGACACCATATCAGGTATGCCGATTCGGACACCAGGATTCTGAATAGGCGAGTAGTTGCTCGATCACCCGTGTAATGGCGCCACACGCCATTATTTCCCCGACTGTAGGTGCCAGTTTGTTGCCTGTTTTTTTCTTCCAGACCTCACTTGCAAGATCCCAGACTTGGGATTGACCAGGAGCATCACACTGTGTCAGAATATGCTCCATGGTTTCCGTGATTTCACATCCTCGGCAGACCGCTCTCTCCTTGAGTTCTTCTATTTTCTTCCAGTAGTTTCCGACTTTGTAGCCATCGTGGATTAACATCCAGAGGAAGAACTTAATTTTTCTAGTCAGCCTGAGGTCTTTGTGTTTTGTTGAGCCCCAGATCGTTGCCGTCGACGGGACGGTTCCATTTGCATCAGATGCGGCGCCTTTGGCATATTCCATGTTCCGCTTGGTTCCTTTGCGATTCAGCGCTTCCTGGTAAGTCTTTTTCGACATCTTTCCTTTTCTGATGATCTTGTAGGCCAGCGACCTGATCTCTTGTTGGAAGCTGATCGACGGGTGAGAAAGAGAACCCGCGACAATATTAAAAGCGCGTATGATGAAAGAGCTCGCCGTTCAGGGGCCTGTGGACCAACTGTGGACCGCACGGCAAGTGTGCCTCGATAATTTGAGTACTGTTAAGGCTCAATGGCTTAGTACAGGAAAGGCGCGGGATACCGTTCAAGAGTCAGACTGGGTAATCTGAGGTTTTGTCGATCCATTGCCGTTGGTACGGCAAAGAGCGGCGAAGGCACCTGGGCGGCAAACCGAAGGGACGGCCGTCGCTAATCGGCCGTCTCGTAAAACGCCGACGGGACTCCGGGTCCGCAGCCGCCGACTCTCGTAGGGTTTTCTTCTCTGTGTAAATCGAGCTTCCAGTGGGTTTAAGAGGACGTTTGAGCATTATGCTCCGATGACCGAACGTCTCAGTTCTAATCTCAAGCCTTCGGCACAGTGACTCGGCCGCAATTCGGCCGTACCAGCCGAAACTTAGTGATTAATCATCTGAAAAAAGTTTTGATTGAAACTGACTCATCTCTGTCTTTCACCGCGATGCTCTCCACCGTCGCAGACTATGTCGCCCACCGCGAATCCGGGGGGAAGCGTCCTTCATGGGGCAAATTGAACTCCACTGCGTCGACTCCTCGTGGATCCACCCCGGCCACTCAACCTTCAGTGTCGGTTGATGCTCAAGTAGCTCAAAATCAAGAGGAATTCGAGATGCGGGACACGACGGACGCAAATCCGCCCCCTCCTGCGGATGATCCAGAACTCCGTCTCCCGAACTGGGGATCTTTGGTCACCATGGTGGGGACAAATGCCTTGTTGCAGGTGTGTGAGATCTAACTAAATCTCCCGGGTACGTCTAAAGATTTGAAGTTTGCCTTCTTCGTCACGGTGTCTTCCGCGTCGTTATACGCCGAGTATCTCGGCGGGTCTCCAGTATTCTCCGGACTGACCATCGGTATTCCCGCCGTGTTCTCTGGTCTTGCGTTAATCCCCTTGACGAGATACGACCAAGGTCTGTATTCCTTGCTGAAGCTTCCCGCTCGCATTTTATTGACTCTCTGCATTATCAGGTCGGTATACTCGCCCGCTCCAAATTTCCTACATTGCAATCATCGTGGGATACATCCTCCACGCAGTGGCCTACAAAGCAAACTTTCTCTACCTGAGTTCGTCCGGTTATTCTAATCCACTCCTCCGTGCTGATTTAGATCCCGACCTTCTAGTCCTTATTGGTCGTATAGTTGCAGGGTTGGGCTTCACTGGCTTCATGTACATGAAGCGATATTGTTCCGGTGAGTTACTCTTCCGACCTACTTCGATCCCGACACTGATCGAAAGCATAAGACCCGCGTATCATTGGAATCCGCAGGCGAACAACACTGGCCAGCTGGCTTGTCCTTACACAGGCGTTTGGTTTCAGCGTTGGCCCCTTCATCGGTGGCTTGCTCTATAAGGTTGGATTTTCCAACGACATATTCAACGGATATACAAGGTCGGCAGCATGTATGTTTCCCGCGGCATGGATGCTCAGCGCTCATTTTCAATAGCACTGGATGGGTAACATCTGTGGTTACGATGGTGGTGGCGATTGCAGCCCTGTACTTCTTCCAGGACGTGCCGGACGCACACCGAATCGAGAATTCTGTTGAAGTCGGCACTGAAGCAAC
This sequence comes from Mycena alexandri, assembly GCA_029233265.1. NCBI lineage: Eukaryota > Fungi > Basidiomycota > Agaricomycetes > Agaricales > Mycenaceae > Mycena > Mycena alexandri. Next base: position 101,603 of record JARJCM010000242.1, read on the forward strand.
GATGGCCTCTGAAGTGCTGGAAGAACGGTTGGCAATTAGCCAGCTCACAGGTCCACAATGGGGCGTCATTGCCTCCATGTGCTGGTCCTCCATGTCCTGCTTCTTCATCCTCGGCGCCTGGGAGTCCAACATCCCCATATTTACCGCCCGCACATTAAACTACACCCCATATGCTGCAGGTAACTTCATCGCCCTCGGCGGTATCGCGACCCTCCCCTTCCTCCTCGTCAGCATCCGCTACTCGCCGCGCTTCCAGGACCGCATCACCCTCGCCACAGGCTCCACCATCGGCGTAACCGGCCTCGTGCTCATGCTCATCCTGCTCGCGACGGACCGCGTGGTATTTGGGTCTTTCTACGTCTGCTGGTTCCTCGTCGCGCTGGGCTTCAATTTGGCCAGCACGTGCACGCTGAGTCTACTATCGAAGCAACTGCCGAATGCGTGGAACGCGCGCACGAGCATGGCAATTCAATACAGCAATTATTCCGGACGGGTGACCGGCGCCGTTTTGGGCGGTGCGGGTGCGTGGCTTCTCTCGTTCCAATCATCCGATTCACGTTGAAGACTCCTACAGGCGTTCAAATGGGCATGAAGAATTATATCGCTGTCCAGTTGGCTGTGGTTGGGATTGGGGCATTGCTCCACGCGACGTTCTGGAAACAGTTGAAAGCCAAAACGGGATAGAGATTAGCGTGGATCGCCCGTCACGCCGTCAAGTCAATAATAACAATAGAACCGGCTGTGTCAACTAGCCGCATGTCAGACGTGATATAGAACTGACTTTGTTTAATCCAACGCGCATGCTGCTGAACCACTTTTCGGTCTAAATCGAGCGTTTTTTTTTTGTACATTTCCTTGACCGAATGAACCGGCACTAATTCACAGATGATCCTCCAGTATTCAGTATGAAGGAATTATTTCGGTTGGAAATTGAAAAGTTCGGAGTAAGTACCCTTTGGATGAATTGGATCCTGAGGGACCCGATTGTTATTCGTCCCAAACACAAAGATAGTCGTATGATATTCATTGATCACCCTACGACCCGACGCGTTCAGTGCTTCGCCTCAACATGCCCCTCCGCCAAATTATTTCACTCGTACGAGTTAAATAATTTGGCGGTTCCTAGACGATCGTCCTCCCTCGCGTCGAGCCCGCGAACAGAGAACCAGACAAAAATGGCCGTGACGGCGGCGAGCACGCCCATCACGCCATAGTTCCACACCAGCAGCGGGTCCGCGGAGAGCGCTATATACGTGGGTGGTCAGCGGGCAAAGTTCAACGAGATTCGCAGGGAATGCAGGAAGACGCACAGACAAACGCCTCGGCAATAGCGGATGATATCGCGTTCATGAAGAGGAAGATCGACATGACCAACGAGCGCATGTTCTTCGGCGCCTTGGTAAACGCATACTCGAGCCCCGTGATCGAGGCGAGGATTTCGGAGAAAGTGATGAGGACATGGCTAAACGCGCAAGGGATATATCAACTTCAGCAAGGTCACGAGATTTAAAGAGAACTGACGATCCGGTTTGAATCCAAACGTCAAGAGGCGAGGGGATTGAGACGCCGTCGCTGTTGAGGCATGTGCCAGCGTGGTCCCCGCAGGGGTTCGTCTGCAAACGTACGGCGAGTCCGGGTTAGAGGTCTGTGACAGCGAGAGTGCGGACCTTGTAAATGTAGTGCTGGACGACAGCGGCCATACCATGGCCATGACGCCTATTCAAATGATTAGTCGACGCTCGGAAAGGTGAGGGACAACTGACCAATCACGAAACCCGCCGTGATCTTTTTCAACTGGGTGAAGTTGATACCGTACCGGCGCAGGGCGGGATAAATCTAGAGTAAGTTATCAGCGAATCGGGTAAGTGATTGAATTGAACACTGGAGTCTGGTAGCGGATGGACGAACATACCACAAGATCGCAAATAGGAATAAAGATGATCAACGCGAACAGATCCAAATTGGAGAGGACATCATTCTGCAAGCAAGTCGCCCTTAAGAATCAAGACAGGATCAGTGAATGATTCTCCGAACCGGAACTTTGCCAGTGACCATCGTTGCAGCTTGGGATGTCAGGTTATTAATATTGTTGAGTTGGCCGTAGGTGAGCCCTCCAAAGTAAGTAAAATAAGATTTAACACCCAAGGAGTGTTAGATGACGCACAATAAATGTGTAGAAAGCCAGTCAGGCGTAGATAATATGACAACGTCCAGGAACACCTACATCTTGGTTCGTCGTTGCAGTCGTCGGCATCGCCGGAGCGCTGTTAATGGGCGTGAAGTTCGGCGCTTGCGGGTACCCTGGATCCACCATGAACTCAAAGGGTCTAGCGTCGATAATCCGGACTGTGCTTCCGAGCGTTAGGTTTGTTAGGGAGGTTAACTTCCCCAGGGAAGTATGAGCAGCCGCAGCCGCGAGAAGGAGGGCGGCGAAAGTGAGAAAGCTGAGCATTGCGGAATGCAGGGATGAGAGGGAGAAGGGTGGGGTTAAGTAGGCCTAGGGTCACAGGCGCGGTTTATAAAGGGCCATAACTTGGCTAGAAGCTACGTTTGAACGCGTTAGAGGGGAAGGTCTATGCTGCTTTCTCAGGTATTCGAGGCATTACAGTGGTTACTTACCTCAGCTCCTTTGACGTAAACTCTAGGTTAATATCCTGAAGTCATTCGGAATAAGAGACGCACTGAAATAATTTCGTGGATCTGCGTGGTGCAGTGAAAGTCTGTTAAATGACGGCGGAAGGGAGGGGACGAGAGTCGGGGTTTACCCAAGAGATCATTGCAAGTAAAACAACGTGGGTACCACGAACTTGAAGCTTGAAGACAAGACTCAATCACAGGCCCGTACGCAAGTTCGTCCGTTCACAGTACTACTGGAACCAAAATGAGCAAGTGTTCTCCTATCATGGCCGTAAGTAAGGTCGAAACCCCAGCCAAACAGACCGACTTCACCCCTCCCTCACCTCGGGGTTTAATTATGTACAGGGCGGAAACCCAAACAGCTCAATCTTCCCCAAAATCGCGCTCTTCACCCCGCCCATCTCCACCCCAAGCGTCGATGAAGTGAACCCGTCCATGTTGTTCGTGAAGTTAAGGGACCAGATGGTGTACGGCGCATGCGTGGCGTTAGAAGGCTTCGCGGGCCGTGGGATATCAGTCTCAACGATCCTGGGGGGATTAAAATTCGTGAGGACTTCGTGTTCGAGGAAGATGCGGGTCGGGTTCGTGCCGGTGCGGACCTACGTCAGAGAAACTGATGAGTGCTGCTGCGAAAGCGAGGAAGAGAGAAAAAACTAACCGCAACGTCCAGCCTCCCCGCCAAATTAGATGTGTCCGAGTTCGTCAGACACGACGTCCTATTCAACTGCCTTCAGCTTCAGACCAGGAAAAAAATGGAAAGAACACACCCGCTCAACACAACATCATCGCGTAGTACGAACCCCACTCCGCCCTGGTCCTCCACCTTCCCATCAACCACAAACCGCATCCGACCGATTCCCTTGCTGGCATTGATAGGGACGAAGGGCGAGAACGTGTACCACGCGGCAGTGATGCCGCGCCCGCCGTTGGTCACGCCCGCGGACTTGAGGGTGACGTTGTGTTTGTATGCGGTGGAGGCGTGGTCGGCGTAGAAGAGGCGGACGGTGCGGGTGGGGTCTTCTTTCGCGTTCCAGAGCTAGAATGGAGGTGAGATAGGTAGGAGGAGCATGAGGAAGGGAAGTCAGAGTGCTGGACGTTGGGCGCACCCGAACTTCACCGGTCAACCGCAGAGTGTCATTGTTCAACACAAGCTGCACATTATCCGGCTTAACGGGCAAGGGTGCGATCACGTCCGTGAGCTTCACGCCCTTCGGAACAGAGTTGAACATTTTGGTGAAGAGCGTCGCGCAGGTGGAGGCGAAGAGGGTTGGGGAGGTGGCGAAGCTGCAGGGTGAGACGTAAGCCAATGGGGAAAATGTGGTTTAAGGGAGTGAATTATTGGATTGGGCGGAGAAAAACCCACGCTTTCATCGTGACGTTCCCGTCGCTTCCGAAAATCCGCTTATCAGAATTAGTGGTGTCGTTGTGGCCGACGACGAGTGGGTTTTTGGTGCGCCCTGAGATGTATTCGGTTGCGCTGAGGGGCCATCAGTGCACGCAGGTTCTGCGTTATATGCAGCTACTCACACGTTGTTGTCAAAAGTAACGAACGTGGAATCGAAGTGCGAAACCGATTGCGTGTTATTTGGGTCGTCCAGCTCGGGGACGATCTGCGGGAAGGGCACGTGTTGAACGCCGCCGAAGGAGTGTCTGAAATTCGTCCAGTGTTGAAGTTCATAGTTGAGAACGGAGCTTGAAAGACGCACCCGCAGGCAATCAACCCAATCATCTCCTTCTGGCTAAACCCCTGCCTCGCAAACGCGCTGATATGCGCTGATAGATCCTGTTGCGGCTCCGGCACACCCGGGGCGTTCGGGGAGACGGCGTCGATGCGGCCACCCCGGAAGGCAATTTGGGGGCCGTTGCTGAGAGAGGGAGGGGTTGAGTGATAGTATTGTGTGGATTGTAGGGTGGACCTCACCAATTCTCGATCGCGATGATCGTTCCAAGGGTAAGGGCGTCGGCGACTAGGGGTTGTCAATCAAGCCTGAGCGAGATACTGAGGACGGGCGAATACGCACTGGAAACGTATCGATTCACGATAGGGAAGAGGATATTGAGAGTGTTGTTGAAGCCGGTGCCGACGTTCTTTCAAATTAACTATTAGCAAGAATTGGAGTGTGATGGATGAATAACTAAGTCGCACCTCATCGCGCGCGAGCTCCTCAGGGAAGCGGATGGAGGCATCCATGCCTCCGGTACCGGCGGCGGCGTTGTGCGTGGCCATATCATGGTATGACTGGAGAATATTTTGAGTCGTGTCGAGTTAGATGCACACTGTATGCGGTACTCGCCGTACGAATCCAGTCAGCAATGTTCGAGCGCCCTGAAATGCTGGTGTCCCCGTTGGGACCGAAGTTGAATGTGTCGCAGGGCTGCAGTGAAGTAAAATTTAATGTTAGAAATCCCGCCCAGAAATGTAACTCGCATCGATAAATTGCAGAATTGGGTGCGAATCCAAGTCGAACCGCAAAGCTTCGAGTGCATCGAGTTGCGGGGAGGGCCAGACGTACGCATTGGCGCAGGCAAGGTGGGTAAAGAGTGTAAAGAGCGTGAGAGCAAGCATGTGTCGGCCCAGTTCAAGGAGAGTGGATATTGTTTTTGCTTCTACGTGCGGAGACCTGGAGTCCCTGGAATTCAATAACGAAAGTCTTGTGAAGGCCACAAGGGTAGTCTTGAGGTCGTGGGGGTATAGAATGAAAACTGGGAATGAATGACATTGACTGGTGGTATGACAACGGCGATCAGCGGCGATCTATCGACCCTGCCACTGATTGACGTGGAGTTTGTGGAGCCGGACGTAAAAAAAAGGACCCCCGGGTAATATATTGCCTTCGAGGCCCCGGTACTTACCAGACAAAAGTTTGAAATCTGGGGCCACGAGCCTAGGCCCAAACCGGACAAAAATGGGGGTCACCGAAGGTCGCCGACCAAGAGGCTAGGTGCCAACCGGACACTGTGGAAAGTAAAGGTACTACATATGAGTACCCGGGTACTAATTATGCCAAAAAGGTACTCAAAATGAGGGCTTTAATCCTGAGTGCTTTTTGAGGTACTTCGTATGAGTACTTTTGAGGTACTACCTCGAAGGTACTCCATATCAGTTCTTTCACCAAAACTGTGGGAATTTCGAGGTGATCTGTTGACGGCGGCAAATATCGGCCGATTTGGCCATGTTTGGGCCCATCAGCGGCTTCTTTTCTTTGCACCGGCGTCGCGTCTCTGCACTCGCTACTAGTAACGTCGCGGACGCGATCTACCCTCGTACTCGTGAAATCACCATCTGTAGTGTTATTAGCCACCCCCCCCGCCGACATAGGTATTCGAAAATAACCGCTTTCCCGTGCCTTTTATGGACCCGACCTTTCAGCCATCGATGCGCGCGCGTTCACGCAGAAAGAAGCCTAGCAAATCTCCCAAAAAGCGTACCCGCAATCCCAGAACATCGAAACGAGCGGAGAAACTGCGGAAGCGAAAGAAAATTTGCAACTGCACAGATGATTGCGGTAAACTTCTTGCAAAGAGCACACGCCGCACCCACTATCGCGCGGTTAACAATGTGCTATTTGCCGATTCTGAATCTGAAGGCGGAGGCTCCTCCGATGAGTCGGAATCTGAAGGCGAGGACGAGATGGATGTTGACAACTCCGACAATAACGTCTTCAACTCACCTAACAACGGCCACCAACAATCATACACTGCAGATCTGTCTGACATGGAGGCAGACAATTCCGACTCGTCCGCCGATTGCGACGACATCTCGAGCTCTACCTCCGACTCCATGTCGGACATCCCGCCAGACTTGGATGGCTTTGGTTCTGAATTCAGCATTGACGCGGAAGAATGGGAGAGTTTTGATGAAACAACCGACCATGAGCTTCCTATTACTCGCGAAGAAATGATCAGAGAGCTCGAAGAGATGCTAGGGCCTGATGAGGAGAGCGAGCTGTGGCAGCACAGTGAGTCGTTCCATCTTTTTATGACCTTCACCTTCCATCGATACTCAATGTGTACGATAGGAAACGAGATTCTGACGGAGCAGGACCGTGACAATATACGTGCATTCCGTCTGAAGATGTTGTCCAACATGCCTCGAGTCGCTTTCGCGCAGATGCGCCATGCATTCCGTCATAAACTCGAGATCAGCTCGCATTGGGTTATGATCCACCGCATTGCGATCCTCTCTGGCATTGAGCCCATGTGGTTTCATTGCTGTCCTGACTCGTGCATGGCATATACTGGAGCATACAAGGACCTAACGACGTGCGAATATTGCAGTAAGCCACGGTTCAACGCCGCTGGCGATCCCCGTAGGCTTTTCTGCTATCTCCCCATAATTCCCCGCCTTCAGGGATTTTTCATGAACCCGAACAAGGTGAAGCAGCTTTTATATCGCCATCATTACAAGCACATTCCGGGCACCATTTCCGACGTGTTCGATTGTGAGCACTACAGAACTCTCTGCGCTCAAAAGGTCGTCGTTGACGGCCAAGAATTGTCACACAATTACTTTTCCGGCAAATACGACATTGCCCTCGGTGTCTGCACCGATTCCTACTTGCTTTTCGATCGCCGCAGGAAGGGTCCTTCGGCAACACCAATTCTCGCAGAGATGTACTCTGTTCCACCGAAAACTCGCACACATCTGGAAGACTTGTTATGCTGCGGCGTCATTTCTGGGCCCAAAGGTCCGAAGGATGCTCACAGTTATCTCGTCCCCTTCGATGATGAGCTCGCCCAACTCGCTGTCGGTATTCCCACATATAACTCCCTCGACAAAAACATCTTCGATTTACATGCATACAATCTCTTCGTCATGGGCGACATTATTGCGGCGGAAAAGATGATGAACATAAAGGGTCACAACAGTCTTAGCGCTTGCCGTTCATGCAAGATGAAGGGTCACTGCAACAAGGCTGGCGGTGAGACCGTGTACTACATGCCGCTTGCAGCGCCCAACAATGATGGCGAGTTGCGAACGACTTGGGATCCACGTAACCTCCCTCTCCGCACCGACGAGAGCTTCCAAAAAATTGTTCACGAACTCGACGAAGCAAAAACGGACAGCGAGAAGGAAAAGATTGCCAAGTTCCACGGCATCAAAGGACGCCCCGCACTGCGCAGAGTTGGTTCGTTAAACCGCGCGCGATCATACCCTTGGGATCTTATGCATCTGTTCTTCGAAAATGACATCCCGAACCTCATCAAATTATGGAGCGGCAAGTTTAAGGGCCTCGATACCGGGAGCGAAGATTATGAGATCTCCGAGGAGGTGTGGGAAGAGATTTGGAGGGAGACAGCAGAAGCCATGAAGGGCATTCCCTCCGACTTTTGCCGTTCTCTCGCCGGTGGACCCGGCAAATTTACGGCGGAGGCTTGGTGTTTCTGGTTTGTTTACATGGCCCCTGGACTCCTGAAGGGTCGTTTCTCGAACCCGAAATACCACGTTCATGCTTGCCAGTTGGGCGACATCATCAAGACCTGCCTGCTATTTACGATCAAAACAAGCGAGATCGACATTCTCGAGGACAAGATTATTGATTGGGTTCAAACTTACGAAAGGTCAGTATATTCTTTCTGCAAACATGGAACTTGATTGATTTTCCATACAGATACTATTATCAGTACCGTCCCGAGCGACTCAAAGCATGTCCCCTGACGGTTCACGGTTTACTGCACGTTTGCCCAGATATGCGTTTCTGCGGTCCAGGATGGACAACCTGGACCTTTTTCATCGAGCGGTATTGCGGGTTTCTCAAACGTGGTTTGCGTTCCAAGCGTTTCCCTTGGGCCAATTTAAATAACAGGGTACTCCATTATGCTTACATGGAGCAAATTGGTGTTCGGTACGATCTGGCAGAAGAGCTTTCGGTTTTTGGCCTTCGAACCTCAGGTCCCTCAAAATCTGAACATGTGTATGACCACTGTGAGTAAATGGACTCATCTATTTCTTGTAACTCAACGCCTATAGATCCTCACGCAATCCTTCGAACTCCGTATCAAGCAAGCCACTCACCCAACGACGAAATTCGCCACAAAATTGCCCGCTTCCTCGCCGATGTTCTTGGAAAGCCAAAGGCCAAGATCCTCGCTCTGTTGCCCCAGATCATGCCGCGTTGGGGTAAGGTACGGATTGTCGACGGTGATTCGATCAAGGCCACGTCTATCACGGCTCGTGGGGAGGACGCAGAGCGCGACAACACCTATGTCCGGGTATGGGTTTAATTTAAACATTTTATTCTTTGGACTTACCTCAATTCAAAGTACGAGGTCGAGGTAAAGAAGGAGAGAAAATGGGTGCCCCAGGTTTGCTATGGACGTCTTGAGCACATCCTAGTGTGCCAACTTCCTGTTGGTAAGCTGTGGGGCGCTTTTTCAGGTCAGACACGTCTCTTTGTAGTGCTCAGTCCTTGCTCGACGGGCGCGAGGGACGCCGCAACAGAGATTGTGTCCCACACCCAAACCAACCAGCCCATTGCTGTCGACCTCCAATCAATCTGCGCCGTTGTTGGACGATTTGAAACAAGAGGGAAATGGGTTATTGTCGACCGGACGGGAGGGTTGATCAAGCCAGAGTTTGTACCGACGGCAGAGATGGAGAATGTTGAGGAAGAAGGTTAATCACTTACACTATGCTTGCCAGAAAATGCACCCTTCCCTTTTTAAATAGCCTTCCTCCATTTTCCAACGGTTTGACATGAACCCAGCACCCAATGCGCCCCCAACACCATTTTGAATATTGATGCATGATCAAATAGCGAACACGATCACGTGTCAAGTGATGCGGAATTTGCTCAACGCGTACCAAGCGAAACAGACTAATGGCACACAGTTAGATCATCTCAGCGTGAGTGATAATCTCTAGAGAGTGCCTTCCAATGCCACCTGCCCATTCATTTAACAGCCCAAGGAATTTTCGACCCCTTCTTACCAACTTCTCACCTGGGTTGAGTCGGACTTCCTTAATAAAACTATGCAACATTAATGAGCAATACACCTTGTCTCTTGATTGGGAGGCATTAGCCTCAAACTCTCCTAGTACAGGACATGTTACATCGTCGCAGTTGAGACCATTTCGATGAATGTTTGCGTTGATCAAACTCGGAGTGTTCAGCCAAATATTGCCACACATCACGTCTCGCTTCCTTCCACCACGACCATGCCACCGAGGGTTGTCGGGATGGTTGAGCGCATGAGTGCTCTCGAGGCCGCACTAGAAGAGACAAAGAAACAGCTGGCAAAGAGCCAGAAAGAACTAGGCAAGCAAAATTTTGCGCACTCATATTGACCTCGACATTCCCAAGACATTCCTCACGTTTTTCCTTATTTTCCAGCTGCAGCTCGAGGCCCCAAAAGCGAACCAAAACTCATTCCAAGACCTGCTGGGCAGGCCGGACGCAAAGGAGGATACCACCTTCAAACCGAGATGGGTTTGGCCGAAGATCCAGGGAGATTCCAAAGGCTCTCGGTGCGTAGAGGATCTTGGTACTCCTCTGCATTTCTGATGGGATTCTCCAGCGCCTCGTACGCTCTTTTGCTAACCGTTACCTTCCCACTGGCAAGACGATTGCGAAGCAAAAACGCACCCGATTGCAGAAAGTTGTTAAGCTGGTATTATTTTCTTTTCGTCTGTTCGCCAAACCTAATTCAAGCACTGTTAAGATTCGTGGAGAGTGTAAATTCTTTCACCGCTTTCAAGGCGCTTGGCCCATACGAGACCTTATCAAAAAATACTTGCAAAATGCGCAAGACAAACACAAGCGTGACATGCGTTTAGAAAAGGAGGCGGAGGATGAGGATTCGGGGGAAGAGCGGTCCGCGAGGGTGCGTAAGCCGTCGAAAGTAGGAGCCAAAAGCGATGAGGAGGAAGGCGAGGAGGATGATGTCGAGGACGAAGCGGATGCAGGCGAGGAGGATGGTTGGGTGGATGACGATGACGACGGTCCGGAGGGTCAAGATGTTCTGTTCGACATCAGGGCCGAAGATGAGGACTTTCCGCTCGATGAAGCAGACTGGCCGGTACCGGATGCAGAAGAGTTGTCACCGCCGCGCAAGGGCGATGATAAGGTGCGATTTTCCTCTGACTTTTGGCATTGGCTGATGTAACAGCACCAGGAGAACAAAGGGGCGGTCAAAACCAAGGTACGAATCATTCGGGGTTTTTTTTCCTGCGGAAGCCAACACCGTGTTCAAATTTCCAACACCCACAGCTGAAGCGCAAAATCAATGTCACGGAAATAGAGAACGATTCGAATGACTCCCCGTCCCCGAAGAAGGTAGTATTTTGCCTCCTGCGTTCGAATTATTCTGATATATTTGCAGATAAAATCAACACATACGTCTGCGGTGAATGCACCGGCATCAAAGTCAAAAATACTTCCCAAACCCCGAAGCAAACCAAAATCAAGTCTTCTTTCTTCCCCCTCCCATTCCTTTGCCCCGCTTCCCTGCCCGAACAATTTTTGCACTGACACGATGCCGTCTGAACCCGGTCCTGAATTATTGTCTCTCACGAATCAAAAAAGAACTCTTAGCGGCAAGAATGGCTCTCATGATCTTGACCTCAAGATCTGCCGCGCAATTTCGACGCAGAAAAAGCGTGACACAAGTTTGAAAACGGCTCGAGCGCAACGATGGCCAACCAAAATTCGTTTCGATGACCTCTCGGATCGGGTTTTGGAATTCAAGCAGGAAATTATTGAGCTCGCTTCGGATAGCGACGAACTGGATGCAAATCCTCTTTGGAAGGGATTCCTAGAGTCAATCGATTGTCAGGTTTACAACTTTGCGGCTGCCCCCGACTCATTTCAGAACGCCAAAAAAGAGGGCTATTGTTGTGGGTAGTGAGTGGCTGCCCTCGCAACGCTCTTCAATGTTTATTGACATACTCTCTGGAGTTTTGGACCGCGCGGCAGATCGATCATTGCTGCCACGATTGAGCGTTTGCTGAGCAGTCGAGTTTCGGAAGATCAGATATACCAAACGATTGCGTCCCTCATCGACACACCGCGTCATTGGGGTGATTCTGCCGACGAAACGAAGCTCATTACAGAGGCAGACTTTGTCGACTTCGTGCTCACTCCGTACATCACCATTTCCCTCATCGCCATAGAGCTCGACATTTCTTTTGAGGATGCGTGGACAGTGTTTCAGCAGAGCAATAAGGTCGGTCATGCGCTTCATCCCATCCCCAGTGCCGCCCCTCCAGCAAAATCGCCTCCTCCAAAGAAACGCAAGGTGAATACTTCTGATGACTGCGCGATCCGATCTGACATAAATTTGAAGTCTGTATCTCCCTCCAAACCAGCTGGACCCACCTTTCTGACACTTGATGATTTCCCTTCGGTAGGATTTCGTTTCTACATTGTGTGAAAGCTAATGCTGTTATAGCCCTCGAAGAAGAAGAAGAAGACAAAAAAATCATCTCAGGTAGACTTTGCGGATTGTGGTCGCTCCGGCGCAAACTTACCACCTCCACAGAGACAGCCAGCAAACTCTCAACATCACGAACCAGAGGCCTCGCAACGCTATGCAACTCGTTCTTCGGTTGGTTTTTCTTCTTCATCAGCGACATCCTGGCTAATAGCTCCCGGCAGAAACATAAACCGACCTAAGATGCCCTTCGCTTGCTCTGTGTATTCCAACGTGCTTTTCTGTAATTGATGATGAATCCCATATTTCAGTGATTCGAATAGCTTCACCCATGTTATAGGTCAAGAGTTCAGAGCCTCACTAGACCGTTCTCTTCAGACTGACTTCTATTAGGCAAACATACTACGCACCTAGACCGTTCTCTTCAGACTGAAGAGAACGGCCTATGGCACCTACAATATACAGAACCTCCACGAACCAAACACCGCGTCGAGTTCCCATCACGGTAACACCCTGGCCGCCTGGGTGTGACTGCGTGACTGGATAGCGGGGTCAAACTACAACAACCCACTGCCTATGCGTCTGGAGCAGTGGGGTAGAATGATCCTAGGGCTTATAACCCTATATCTATTGCCAGATTCCGGTGCACTGCAAAACTCGCAAAGAAATGGCACAAAACCCACGCCGAGTAATTCAATTCCACATTACAGCTAATTATGTGCTGAAGTATGGAGACAAAATAATTTCCTAGGGCTTAAAGGTATGTTGGGACCCTCCTTAAATATTTACAGGCATTCTCATGTGGCGGGACCAAGAGGGTGGCAATTTCTTTCGTGAAGGTGGTTATGTTTGTTAATGTTTTCGATGTGACTGTCACGTGTGACATCTCGCGTTTCTTGTTCCACCACCATCCTCCCGTCGTCTTCTCTTCGTTCCCCGGCCCCGAACTCCCTCAATACAAACTCCAGCCGATGGGAGCACCCCATCTACACGCTCCAAGCCTTCCTTGGGGCCATCTTATACTCTCAGTCACCCTCCCACGGCCGGATACGACATTTTAGCACTTTTCACCAAGAAGGACGCGGACGCGCATCGCAAAGCGCCCAGGAGACTTCAGGATGTTCTAAAATTATGGTATGTGATCCATCCTTGCCATTCAGTTCTCCTATTAAGCTCAGGCACCATGAATTGACTCAAATCATGCCCGCCACTATCTACTCTTTGGCGTCGGTTACGTCGGCCCCTCAAGCACATCATCTCACCTCGTAATTACCCCAAATGCTTCAGATGTAACCTCAGCCCCATCCCGGAATGGCTTGGCACGTAGGAAACAGCTCAGATTACTCTCTGTGAGTATATCCCGTTGGCCGTCATCTTGCCCTTACTAATGGCCCAAAACCCCTCCGCCCTTCGCACTCAACCCCGTATCAGCTCGTATTTCGACACTCGAAACCCTGGTGGGCCCCTTGTTCAGACCGCCTGCACCGTATTACACCCTCTCCGGTACTTGTCTCTTTCCTTCCTCCACCCTCGTTCACCCCATCACCTCGCACGTCCTCTTTCTTGAACCCTCTTCTATACCTCCGTCCCTGTGTCAATCCCCTTCCTCCGGTTTCTGTGATTATGGATGCCCACTCTCTTCGTCTTCTTTGACCCCAAACCATTGATGTTCCATCCCAGATCCACCTCCTGACCGATTTCAAACTGGGTAAGCTTATCTGTTATACATATATTTTCCTTTTCTGCCGTACTTTGGCCCGGAGACGTGCACACCCACCTCTCGATTCCTCAGTGGTCCGCTCCCGTGCCTCGGCTCCTCGTCCGATTCTCAGCACCTACCTCTCCACCGTCTCGCATCTTAGCTTGAGATTTAACTGCGCTCTCACCTCGTTCAGGTTTTTCTTCGGGTGTGCTGACCCAGGCTCGTTACTTTCGGAGTTCCTTTGGTGAGTGCGTTATCTTGTTGACTTCTCCTCCCGCAAAAAAACGACACTGTGAGTCAACTGTTTGTTTCTTTGGGTCCGTCCTGCGCCGCTGAGGGTTCCCCCCACAGGTGCGATCATCCTCATATGATAGTGCCATCGAGTTGTACGGTCCGACTCACATCGCATGCGGACGAGTAAATTCAGGACAGACAGTTAAGTGTTGTAATGTCTGGACGATGTTGCGCCGCCAACTGATTTTAATGTCGAGCAGGTTCAATTTACTGCCGCACTGTCGCGATCTCGCGGTTCTATTCAATCGTACAGCCAGTCCGTTTCTATCCCCCCTGCTCATGTTCAGTCTTCGTTCGAGTCTCAAGGTGTGTGTGCGTTGACTCGACTTATGAATCTCCGTTAAGTTGGGAATAGGTTCGCGTAATGTAGATAATGTTGCTCTGATTCGGTGCGTGAACGGCCCATATTGACGGGAAGAACAGATACTCCGCTCCTCGTTTCACGCTCGCACTCGAGGTAAGTTTGTGTCGCTGCGCCCATGCAGTCCGTGCTCATTGAATTACTGAATTACTTTTCAAGACACTGCTCATTATCATCCATTTCGTCGATGGCCTCGTATGCATGGATGGTCGTTCGATGGTCCATAGGTACTGGTTTCATTACATTCTTAATCCATCGAGCAGGTCTTGGACTCCGGCACCTCGGGGATGGACTCGCCTCGAAGTTATCATCGCTCTACGACTTCAGGTATCTCTCTCTTATCTTTGAGGTTGCTAATCGGTGTTTGGTTCGTCGATCCGGGTGTACGATGCTCAAGTTGGCCGTGTTGCACGATGTATTGAGTTTCACACAACCCAACCCCACTCGTAAGTGCCGTGTATCGTCGGCTCGGTTCGGTGTTCATTTCAAGAACTCGCTCTTTTTTCCTTGACCTCAACGGCATCCTTGTGCTAAAATCCCGGTGCACCTCCATTCATTTCTTCCCGCATTCCTCCGTTCTGACATCGGCTTTACAGGTATCAAGCCAAATTTGGATTCCGAGCAACCGAACTGGTGATAAATGCGGCGGGTGGGTCCCACTTCAATTATATTCCAATCTACAATCGTTGAAGTCGTTCGTGTACCGACTTGTGCCTCAGATCCAGGTTCGATCCTCAACTTCAACACCTGTTCCATCTTAACTTACCTTAATTGTACTGTGTGTTCCATCCTTGCCATTCGTTCGTTCAATTTCGTTCCCTCTTACTTAATCCCTTTCCGCATCTTTACTTCAACTCTCAATATCCAATCGCTCCCGAGGTAGGCTTGGCGTTACTTCATTCTCACTTCCATCGTATTACTGACTTCCTTCCTTGCATAGGCCGGCGTTCAACTCCAAGATTCCTCTCAAGCGCGGCCAAGCAACGTACCCTGACTGGGCTCCTGTTGGACCGTTGGGACGGGCCGACAGTGATGTAGTCTTTGTAGTAGTTGGCTGTCAAGTATCGTTGCAATTCAATCGGAATAATGGTCCCGGAATAAAGGGCTAGATGATAGTACCCAAGCACTCCCATCAAGTACCTTGAAGCACTCGGTGATAGTACCCGGAAGTACTACATGATAGTACCCAAACACTCCCATCGAGTACCCAAAGCACTCGGATGAAGTACCCGGAAGTACTCACACAAAGTACCCACGGTACTCTATATTAGTGCGATTTCGAGCCAAAAGCACTCCGTCCGGAGTACCCGGAAGTACTCAAGTTGAGTACCTCGGGTACTAATCCTGAGTACTTTCGGGGTACTATTACCGAGTTCCTTTACTTTCCACAGTGCGGACAAAATTTTCAGGTAGGTAGGTAGGATCACACGGCACGTCCCGCTTAGGAACCCCGGGCCTAGGGATTAACTGAACGTACATGGCACTAAATGTACACTACGGTCCCTGCACTCCGCCAATTCAGCCGAAGTTCCATTCAAATTTTCAAGAAAAATGGGTCAAATGGCCTGTTTTGACTCGAAGTTGGAACAACACGCCGAGAACCCGGCGAAAACGTCCGGCGGGAGGAGATTTTGAATTTTTTGGGCCGGGGAAGCCAAAATTGGTGTTTTCGGGCGGCACAGACTAGGTCCAAACCGGACAAAACTCGGGAAGTCTGGCCAAAAATTGTCTGGACAAAAATGCCCCGATTTCGGTTTTTTAGGGCCTGGCCTCGAAGGCTATTAGCCGGGGTCCTGTAAAAACGGGTTTGGCAGCTTGGAATTCTCAGCTTAGAGGGATGCTGAAGGATGACGAAGATACTCTAGTGAGGTATATTTGCATAACGTTGAAGTTCAAAAAAGTCGTGTTATTCGGAATTTGGTTTGAGTTCAACTTTGAACCAAACTTGGGGGGTATTCTGGAGTCCGGCCACAGGACAAGCCCCTCTGTTGAACACATGGCAGAGACGATGAAGGCCCGCAAGCACGCGGATAAAGGGCCAGAAAAGGAATGTTCGGCGCCCTTTCGAACGGGTGTGCCAAGAAGATTTATATTATAAGTCTGCATGAACGATTATTGGGAGAGATGTGTGCAAAACTTGAGTTTTGCCAGTGGTCCACCTGCTCAATGAAAAATGGAATTTTTTTCCCTTGAGCCAAATTACACTCGCGGAAGGGATTACAGTTTATGGGAAACTGAACAGCGGCATTGTCCGGCGGAACTTGAACAGTGTTACTTAGGCTGCGATATCTGCGTCAGTTCGGTGAAGGAGTAAATGAAACCCAAAAGCACTTTCCTATGACCTCGATTGCGAACTGCTGGGGGACCGCTCCCGCTTGAATATTGGAGACAGTTACCTAAGAACGAATGATAGGACTTCAACTGTTTGAAATGAAGGCACAAGATTAGGCATACCGGACTGGTCGAGTCCGACGACAGCGAATTTGTCCAGGAAACCAAGACTTTATTGATGGCGGGGATCATGATGCTGGAGACGTCAATGTTAGCTACGGGAGACCAAACGGAACTTTCGATTCACTTTACGTTGGTCCCGCCGTTGATGGTTTGAAGACTAAAGACGGCGGCATTGGCACTGCCACGGAGGACGAGCTGGGAGTGTATTGGGGTGGTGGCTGGGATGCCGAAGCCGGCGTAGGAGATGAACATACTGGGGAAGACAGCGCTCTGAATCGTGAAGGCGCTGGTGTTTTGAGGAATGAGAATCCACTGCGCGACGCGGTAGTCAGTGGACGAACAAATTCTGAATCTAAGCACACCCTACGTCCTGGGTTGTCATGGCAGTCGTCGGCTGTGCCGGAGCGCCGTTGACTGGAGTAAATTCTGGCGCTTGTGGGTAGCCTGGGTCCACCGTGAACTCGAAGTTTCTGGTGTCCAGGATCCGGACTGTGCTTCCAAGCGTCAGGTTTGCGAGGGAAGTCAACCTCACTGCGGAAGCATGAGTAGTTGCGAGCACGAGTAGAAGCGCGAGGCTGAGAAAGCTGGGCATTTTCACAGTGAGAGATGAGAGAGAAGGCTGAAGTTTAAGTAGATAGCCTTCCAGGGGCAGCCGTCACCTCCATGACATTAGTCCTTCCAAAAGCAAGTGATGTGCCTGAGCGGGCAAAGATGAGCCTCAAGGAGGAGAAGAATCCCGTACAAGACACTCACGGATACTTAAAAGTGCGGGAAGTTTTAGGCAGCTGTTGATTCGCTTTTTTGGGTCCCTTTGTATAACATTAAACTAAGAGGACGAGGAAACAGAAGATACAGAACACGACCAATCCAAGTCGATCCACGGCCTGGAAGGGCGATGGGCTTGCCTACCGGAGCCTTGCGCCTGGCGATAGTTCAAAAACAAGTCGAAGCAAGGCACCGTTCGCTGATTGACAATAGCACTGACGTGGGCAGACGGGCCAGAAGCTAATACCACCTGAAAAAACAAACTGTTGGCGTGGATGGAATCACCAATTCCTTATTTTGACCAAGGTAATTTCGGTGCCAACTTGGAGTTCCCTTATGATTATGTTTTCCCCGGAACGTATGGCGTTCAAAGTGCACATTTAATAAATATCACTCTTTTTCGACTTTTCCCCTCTTTTGCCTCAAATTTGCATATCTCTCTCTCTTTTGGTGGTTCTGAGTGGGGGATGACACGGGCCGGTCGGGAAACCTAGCCACCCCCTGAGGGTTGCTACTCGCTCCCGCCCGTTGCCGTGACGGATGCGGCCGTCGTTGCACGGCCCGTTGGCTCGTATTTGAGCTCCGACGATACGGTGCGGTCAATGCATGCTAAACAGGCTGAATTTTCGTTGGACCAAACAATTTTTGTGTTCCCAAAGCGGAACAACAGTTCGGCAGTCTCGGCTGAATTCAGCTCGCTCTCCAGTGGGGTTCAGCAGTCCTGAAAGGGCTTCAAATGTGTGGGACCCTGATAAAAGTGAGCGGTAATTTACCGCTCACTTGAGAGTACTGTTCTTCATGGTTTAAAACCATGAAGAACAGTACTCTCAGCCAACTTACCAATACTATGGTGACACACTTTCAAGTTTGCAACACTTGTTGACTTGCCGTTCCGGCCCGTGTCACCGTGCACGTGACCGTGACACTGCGCGTACGGGACACAAGAGGGAGACAGTCAAGTTGGAAAGCATTGAGGGATAGATAATTTCAACATGTAAGAGAGAGAGATTTTTTTTTTTCACCAACAGAGGGAGATAAAAATTTGTGTCGGGAGAGAGAGAGAGATTACCGATATCGATCTGACATAGAGTGATATGAGAAGTAGGGAGAGAGAAAAAGTACGAAAATTTGCCTCTCCCCCTCCCCCACTCAGGACCACCAAAGGAGAGAGAGAGATGCAAACTTTGATGCAAAAGAGGGATAAAAGTTGAAAAAAGGTGAAAAAGAGTGATATTTATTAAATGTGCACTTTGAACGCCATAGGAACGGACAGAATTCTTCGACGCACGACAGATGGACAGGTACATGCCAGAGGTCCAGGGCTTGAATCAAGGTCGGACAAGAAATCCCGCTGAATTCTTGTGTCTGATAAGAATCGATGGCCAAGTTCGAAAGGACCAATTTACGAAGAGAAGGTGGATTGATGAGAACATGACTGGTGGTGACTGTTAAGGCGCAGAATCAGAGAGTCTGACGGATCGTAAGAAGCCAGACGGTAGGTGCGGTTGAAGTTGAAAAACCGAAGGCACTTTTGTAAAACCAAATGGAAAGAGATTGAAAGCATACTTACAAGGGTAGATGACACAAGTCGGACCCGGAATAACAATTTGAATCCCTCGATGACTTTTTAGTGGATGATCCCATCGCCCGGTCACCTGGTACTACGCAGTCACGAGAAGGGCTGGTAATGTATTGAAAATGGCCGAAAATACATACATAGCTACTTAAGTTGCGCTGTAGGTCGGCCTACCTCAGTCTTATCTAGACGGAGGCGTATTCAATAAATGTAACAATGTAACAAAAAGAGGGCGCTAATCAACATCAGTATGGCAGTGCTGGCCGGCCCGGCCCATCAGGGAAATGTCTTAACTTTTTGAGCTGGCGCGCCGCTCCACCAACTCTGCCATCGCGTCATAAGTTGGCGCCAAGTCGAGCATATTTCCTGAGCCGCCGCCAGAAAAAGATCTGATGCCAGTTTTCTATATCCTCGCAGGACCCGTGAAGCTCCTGCCAAGGATTGTCCGCCTGAAACGTCCGATTTTGGCCTCAAAAACCTATTTTTTTGGCCGGATTGTGGCCTCAAAAACCTAAGATCGGACAGGGCCTGTCGTCACGTGGATGTTCAAAAAAAAAATCCAATTTTCGCGCCTTTGGATCCAATTTTCGCAGGGGGGCACCGTTACAGCGAAGCGAGCTTGCTGGCAACCTGGCACAAGGAAAATTACAGCTGTTTCCGAAATCCTTGAGACAACAGCGATATTTTCGCCCGCCGTCAACTTTTGATGGAATGCTAAGGATTTCCGTTTTTGGGTAGAACCGCCGAGACCGGCCCGATTTGGACTGCTTGACAGATCAACTGGCGTGCGGTCATATTGGGGTGGATTCTCATAGAGCGGAGGTGGACTGGGTGCAGGGGGACGACGGGGAAACGACATGGGGAGAAGGCTGGAGAAGGGGGAAAAAAAATGGTGGTAACCAGCCGGTCATCAGATATATTTTGATCGGTTCTACCAAAAACGGAAATCCTTAGCATTCCATCAAAAGTTGACGGCGGGCGAAAATATCGCCGTTGTCTCAAGGATTTCGGAAACAGCTGTAACAACGAACCAAATTCCCCTGATTGTCGGCACAATTTGGTACAAATTTCATGAAAGGAAGACAAGGTTTTGGGATTTTTGGTCTCAAAAACCTAATTTTAGGACAAGGAAATCCCCAAATTTCGCCTTCAAAACCTAAATTTTCGGACAACCCTTGGCAGGAGCTTCACGGGTCTCTTCACTCCTCTTCATCCATTCCGAATGTTTCCGCGAAAAGGTACATGTTTAATTTAATAATTGGACTCTGGAGACGTACATCACTGGCAGTAAATCACTCGCCATCTTTCCTGAGTCATCATTGAGCATACGCGAGATGCGACCTGACTCGACAGTTTCATATAGGTGTTCTACTCGCCGTCGCTTCACATTTCCCTCATTTGTGAGTGCCACTGGGTCCGCCTTCGCCCGTTCAACTTGAACAAATTTTACGCCTTGAACAATCTGGATCGGCGCGTATTTCAATCAAAAATCTCGTCGCGTGGCTCGCGTAGACTCGCGTGACAGTATCGCGTGAGATTTTCGACATAGCTCGTGATCGCGCCCACGCGCGGTCTTTGACGCGCGCGTACAAGAGCCCACGCGCAATTTGTCGATGTAGAGTCTTGTAAAGTCTTGTAGAGTCAGACTCCACGGTGAGTCTAGACCTCTTACTTCAAGTCTGTGATGGTGTAGAAATCACCAGCCGGGAAACTGAAGAACACAAGAATTCACGAGATTAATCATCATCAGTTTACCTCTCTAGTTGCTGGGCCATTGAGAGGTGTGAGGCCCCGACTCTTCGACCGGCGAGTTGGTTCAAATGCGTCGGGGAAGCTTTTTTTTTTTTGAATTACTGCAACTACATAAATCAATTTAACATTTGTTGTATTACGATCTCTTATTGCATTTTCGGGTGAAAATCCACAAGAAAGTACCGCGACGCCTTTCGGGGATATTGCCCAAAAGGGGATGGCACAGCTTTGCCACGCGAGTTGATATGTATGCGATAAAGCCTCTTGAATCTCTCACCTTTCCTCACCGATCTGAAGATGACTTCTCCCTCCCCAACCTACACCCGACTCGGCGATGCGGGGTTGCACGTTTCTGTCCCGATCGTGAGTTTCTGTGTGGTTTTTGCGTTCAAGTCCTCATATTGTACCTCTAGGTCGGGTGTATGGGTCTAGGTCGTTCTGATGTTTTGGTAAGCCTCTACGCCAGCGTTTTGTACTTACTGAACTCAATTTTCCCCCGAAGAGCTGGTTTGTGGATGAAGAGCCCGCAATGGAGGTCCTCAAAGCCGCATGGGATCACGGCCTCACGACGTTTGACACTGCGAATATTTACTCCAACGGCGAGTCCGAAAGGATCATTGGCAAATTTCTGAAGAAGGTAAATGTCTACGAGATATGCAACATGCTTACCAACTTATCCATTCATCCATTCATAGTACAACATTCCCCGCTCAAAGGTTGTCATAGCAAGCAAAGTCCACCACCTCGTTGTCGAGCACGATCCCACAATACTCGGCTTCATGCACCCCGAGCTGCGCGAAACCCGCGACTACGTCAACCAAGCCGGGCTCTCCCGCGCAGCCATCTTCAACGCTGTCGAAGCCTCGCTCAAGCGCCTCGACACAACGTACATCGACCTCCTCCAGATCCACCGCTTCGATCCCCGAACCCCCGTCAAAGAGACCATGCGCGCACTGCACGATCTGGTGCAGAGCGGAAAGGTGCGCTACCTTGGCGCGAGCTCAATGCGCACCTGGCGCTTTGCCGAAATGAACCACGTCGCGGAGATGAACGGCTGGACGCAGTTCGTCAGCATGCAGGGCGAGTATAGTCTGCTTCAGCGAGAGGAGGTTTGTTGGTCTCACTCTGGTTGACTTTTCTTTTTTTTCGGCGTCTTAATGCACTCCAGGAGCGCGAGATGATCCCCTACTGCAAGGCCCACGGTATCGGTCTGATCCCCTACGCGGCGCTCGCGGGGGGCGCCCTCACGCGTCCCGTGGGGGAAGAATCCAACCGCACAAAGGGCTCGAAAGAACGCGGCTTTGAGACGACGTTCACCGAGGCCGACAAGGCCATCATCGGCCGCGTGCAAGAACTGGCGGAGAAGAAGGGGTGCACCATGACTCAGATCGCGTTGGCGGTGAGCCAGAATATCTGTGGAAAGATACTCGAATTTACTCGCACCGCAGTGGCTGAAGCGCAAAGTCACCTCTCCCATTATTGGGATCAACTCCGTTGCGGGCGTGGAGCAAAGTGCTGAAAAGGGAGTTGAATTGACTGATGACGAAGTCAAGTATTTGGAGGAGCCGTGAGTTCTGACGTGGTGCTTACCTATCGAGGCTGATATTCATTGCCGTTAAGGTATGTTCCCAAGGGCGATCGCGGATATGCGTAGGCTCACCAAGTACGAGCAAAATGTTATAAAGGAATGAGTTACTAGCATACAGGAGAATCACACCGTTTCTAATTGAGAGGGTTGAATAAAGAGGAAAAGAAAGAGATTAGAGTCCAGCCAACACAAGAACCACCGCAGCTACTGTCAAGATGAATCCCCCCGACCCAAGCCCTTCGAGAGCCGCATTCGTATTCGACTTTGAATTATGCCCGACCACTTTGTTGGTGGCAGCCTTCAAATCATCCGGCACCGCCGTCGCCTGCACGAGCTGCGTATGATTCACATTCGTCGGCAACGCCCCATCGCAGCATAATACGCCTCGATTCCCTGCAAATTAACGTCGGTACCGCTTCCGCCGCGGCGCGCAGCGTCCCCGTCGGCGCCACCTCGTCCGTGACCGTCGAAGCGGGGGCATTGTCCGCGATGATGAAGCATCCCGGCGCCGCGAGGGGCGGGACACTCGGGGAGGTGAGGTTCTGCGTGAAGAGCGCATCGTCGATGTGGAGGGGTAGGTGAGATCCTCTGCACAGGCGGGGAGCCGAATTAGGTCGAGTGAAATGTGAGGCTACAGAAAACCTTACCGTGACCGTATGCCAGGCAATCCCTTCCCGTTCAGCAAAAGCGGGTCAATGGGCGTGTTGTGTGATTGATGCTGGGCCCACGATGGACGGAATTACCTCTTTAGGTACAAGGAGTTGCCATCCGTAGTAGACGGGAGGGACCGAGATGAGACGAAAAAACAAATGATTGATCGTTGGAAATTAGAGATGATGGGAGGTCCTCACAAGTTTTTTTTTTTTTTTTTTTTTTTGGTGGTACGTACGACAGGCACAATTAACATTGGTTAGCTTGCAAGCCGCGTAAAGAACAGAGGCCCTGAGGCCTCCGGAAAGGATGAAGAAACACCGCCCAGGGAAATGCGCAAGCGCACGAGGCGGGGTGCCACAGTGTGGGGATCTAAACTATCGGTTCCTCCCTCGGCGCCCGGAGGGCGGAGGTGGGGGGTGCGATGACTGTTGTTCAGTACCCACCTTAGTTTACAACTCAATCCAAAAGGATGGAGTGGTTGAGGGAACTAACTTCGCCACCGGTTGGATGTGCCCCATATGGAAGAAAAAAGACCCAACAGATATCGCAAACTATCGCCCTATCACGGTGCTAAACACCGACTACAAAATTTTCACAAAGGCTCTCACTAATAAGCTATCGAAGGTTGCCCCTGCCCTGATTCACCGCGACCAGGCAGGTTTTATGCAAGGTCGAAAAATTGTAGATCAAATTTAACTGGCAATGGAGGTGATAGAGTACTCTGAAGAACAGCTCCGGAACGGAGCCATCGTTGCCCTTGACCAGGAGAAAGCCTACGACAAAACTTCGCACAAGTATCTATGGGAAACGATGAGGAGACGGGGCATCCCGGAAGCGTTTATCAATACCGTGAAATCCCTATACGCTAACGCCGAGACGCATGTAGTCATAAACGGAGTTTTCAGCTCCTCTTTCAAAATTTCCCGAGGTGTTCGACAGGGTGACCCCTTGTCATGCCTTCTCTTCAACCTGGCCATCGAGCCCCAAGCGCACATGCTGCGGCGCTCAAACCTTAAAGGGTACTCCGTCCGTGGTATTGTTGATAAAATTGTCGTGAAGATGTTTGCTGACGATACAACTGTGTACCTTGACGCCTCCGACAGCTTCGATGAGCTGCAAGCCATTCTCCAGAAGTGGTGTGAAGCCTCCAGCGCAAAATTTAATGTTGGCAAGACTGAAGTTATTCCGGTGGGCTCACCTGGTCCTCACAAGTTCTGAACCAAGCAACGAGAGGTGGTCTCGTCTCATTTCGAAGCGGTTCCGAATGCGAAAATTCCTTCGCTAGCGGGCGGGCCTGGATACGAGGGAGGTTGCGACCTTGAAACGGCCTGTGGTGGTGGCGCTGGCACAGCCAAGGACTTCTAGAACAATCAATAAACCATAAGTAAGCATCCCCGCTTGCTCGACGTCGACATCGACGAGCCTGCGTCATCGCTGCGCGTCGTCCGCCGTATGCTTCGTTTAGGGTCTACCGTTGGGCACGGGGAAACGTGGGGTCTGCGAGCTTGCCTTAGAGGGAAAGGAGGTCCAGGGACGAAGGCGTAAATTTAACTACGCTTGCTTTGTACACCGGGAAAATTCCTGGAATCGGCGTTCGTTATTTTGCCCGTGTAATGTTACCAACCTACCTACCACCAGGGCACCGGTTTTTCGCCGTGGCGTGGCGTGGCGTGGCGTGCCGCAGTGGCAGTGCTGGCGTGTCCCGACGTGCAAGTGTAGGATTTTTTGTGGGATTTCGGGTTTCTTGCATAAGATGACAACTAGCAATGTCCTCTACTCCTTGTAGCAAGCTATGTTACCATTACTGCCTTTTTAATCGATTTATCTGTAATCTAGTTTTGTATCGGGGGACACTGAACAAAGGTCCCAGTAAATGGAACTTGGCCAATATGGTCGGATTAGACTTGAGCTAACCTGGGTGGACTGTCGAGAGAGTTTATGGTGCACAGGAGTGATGTCGTGAACTGGAAACCATTATTTCATCTGCATCATTTGAATTCCCACGGTTGAGTGATCATGTTATCGAATGTCCGTGTCGTGTTCATGCGTGAAAGTGTCCGTAAATATGTGTTTCCGCGCTGATATATGTGCCTTCTCGCATTTTACACTCAAACATTGGCTGCTAACACGAAGGAAAAGGGCGGCAAGAAGTGAATAACTGTTGAATTGAAATGGAGTCGGAGCATGGTCAGAAGAAGCTGGGGGAACATT
Source organism: Mycena alexandri (assembly GCA_029233265.1). NCBI lineage: Eukaryota > Fungi > Basidiomycota > Agaricomycetes > Agaricales > Mycenaceae > Mycena > Mycena alexandri. Next base: position 126,969 of record JARJCM010000242.1, read on the forward strand.
TTCAGTACTCAATACAGCAGGGACAGAGAAGGGAAATGACTTGCACCCCCAGAAACAGGTGCTGTAGTCGTAGGAGGCGCGGCAAAATATTTTATGCCCTGGTGGACCATATGCCGCAAGAAACCCCTGGAAGAAAAAATGAACAAGAATCTTCACTTAAAGAGTCGAAGACGCACCAAGACTATTGTGCTACCGAGTCGAGGCCTTGAATTTTTTGCGATAAGCCAAGGACAACAGTTGAAGTAAATACTCGCAATTGAGATTGCCTAAGACAGCAACCGGAGGGTCAAAAATGTTCGCTACGGACTGAAAGTTTGATCAGTGTGCAGGACTATAAAGTATGACATGACCTTGAGTTACGGGCATAGCATTACTCGGGCTACGGTAGCTCAGGTGTGTCTGCTGGTCTCGAAGAATTTTGTATCCCTACTTGGCGCCAGTTTTGGCTCAGCGTAATTCCGCAGATCGAAAGAAATACTCACTGGCTGAGGGCACGGAGTACAGTTCAGAACCAATGTAACCCGTAGCATTCCCTATCATAATGTAGGCCGCTGAGGGGGAAAGGGCGGGAAGGAGAGAATGCCTGTCGGATCGAAAATTGTTAATTAATCCGTGATGGACAAGTGATGGAGCAATGATTAAACAGGATTTAAACCTGTTCAAAGCGTCCAAAAAGGAAGCAAACACGCGAGGATCGAACCACATACCATGTGGATTCGAGGTCAAACAAAGAGACAGCGCTGTACCAACTGCGCCAAGAGGACAACATTAGAAGTCAAAAGTCAGTTATGAGGGGTGAAGCTCTGGCTAACACATCAAGAGTCTTTAATTCACTTTGGGATCTACTTAACTGGGGGAAATTGCTAGAGTGATTTTTCAGGACTTCCCAGAGGGCCGCAAACAGCCTTCGTGAGTGGAGGGGCATTCCCCAACACTGGGGGCAAAGACCCATGCAGATGAACACCATGTGCGATAAATGCACATCTGTCGCACATGGCTTTCATGATGTGGTGCACAAAGAAAAAAGACAAAGCACCTTGTCTTTTTTCTTTGTGCACCGCACGTCCGGCGCATCTGCGACGGATGTGCGTTCATCGCACATGATTTGGATGTGCCAGGGTTGTTGCCCCTAGTGCAATCTGGAGGGTGACCAGGGCCAGGCTTTCCTGAATTCCCATGGTTTGCATTCAATAAAACACCCAAACTCTGTTCTAATTGCACCGTTTCCCGTGTTTTTCGAATCTCCTTGCGTTTTGAGTGTTACACAGCAAATGAACCCCGATATGCATTGGAACAGGATAATGAAACTGACTGGCCGTGTGGTTGAGTCTTGTGCATCTCAGGCAACTCGGCACACACATGATGTGCTGTCTGTATTCCTGGTCAAATTTGATGAATGAGATAGCAGAATAGAATGTTCATCAGGGCCGCTCAGCTCATATAATTGAAGCCTATATAAATTGCACTCTGAAGCGCGGAGAGCGATCCATTTTGCAAGTGTGCATGACTCTGAGGCATATTCACAGATAGTTGGAAAGGACAATAATCGGCTTCAAAGCACAAAAACACGGTTGTTGGACTCGCCCTGTGAATGAGATAACTTGTTATCCAGGATGAGTTAATGTTGTTGTCAATCAAGAGATTGAGGCCTCCTCGAGAACCAAAGAGCTTTGACTGGCCATTTAGAGATGGATTCTACCACCGGGAAACTTGTCGAGAAGTCCCTGGAGTTTCGCCACTATCTTAGACTGCACTCTGCCAAGCACAGGCGCGCGCTGACCAGGATGGTTCTGTCCAGTCACTCTCTTGCAGTCGAGTGTCGTCGCTGGAAGGAGCGGGGGAAGCCAATCGTCCTGCGTGAATGGAGCTTGTGCCAGTTCTGCGGTACAGACATCGAAACAAGTCCTTGGGCATTTTTCGCAGATGTACTTCAACAACGAGAGATTACACCCTTACCGGGCTGGTGTCTCTTAAATTTGGCTCGCATGCATTCTGCAAGGGGACGGTGTGCAACAGCTTCTGTGTACTCACCGCATTCAGGCCAGGCCTATGCTGAGTCAGTAAAGGGGTACGTAGCTGCGCATAGGTCAGCGTAGCCGACTACAATGGGTCAATGTAGGTGACCTACGTCCACCTTGACGGAGTTCAGTGAAGGTGAAAGCAACCAAAATACAACATTGAATGTCTCAATGATTCACAAAATCCAGTCACTGGCAGAAGTGACAGTCTAAAGTAAAATATCTGGATGTTCCAGTCTCCAGAAGCACTACTGGCTCGGTGAATGTGAATGAACTGTCTCAGTTAAGTTGGCATAGTCTCCGCGCTACAGCTCGATGACTCAATTTACCAGAATAGCAAGACTCATGCATGATAATACATCCGGTCGAAAGGTCACAATAGGTCTCAAGGGCTAAAAAATCCAAGACAGGATATTGCGGGCCACGCAACAGTTTCATTCTGATCCGAGTCTGTCATTCTCTGCATCATTTGATTTCACCTGCCTCTCTCTCCCTTTGCACCCAGAGGTCGAAACTATTGGGCTTAAATATTAAATTGTTCAAGTAGGTCTATTGCCCACATAATTGTAGCAATATAGATTTACCCTACCCGACAATGCAGTTGACACACGATGAATAGCAATATCCCACGATTCTTTTTCAGGTGAGAGCCCACATCGGACTCATCCCCCGTAACATAGTTGGTTTGAAACACAATTGGTGTTGTGCCACATAGTTTGTCAGGAAATTGAACTGTGTTGGCACCCAATGATCCAAACTGAGCAATTCAATGGGGTTTACTCTTTCTTTTCCCTGTGCCAAGAAGCTCATAGCATGGGATGCAAGAAATTGGATGCATCTGAATCGAGAGTCAGGAAGGTTTGCACAAAATCAATAAAAATGAGGATGAACTTGAATGGTATGCACAGGTTAAGCAACAGTACTTGAACACCCAAAGCGCAACGGGATTCGAAAAACACGGGAAACGGTGCCATTAGAACAAGGTTTGGGTGTTTTATTAAATTGGGGATTGCCCCCACTAACGAAGGCTGTTTGCGGCCCTCTGGGAAGTCCTGAAAAATCACTCTAGCAATTTCCCTCAGTTAAGTAGATCCCAAAGTGAATTAAAGACTCTTGATGTGTTAGCCAGAGCTCCACCCCTCATAACTGACTTTTGTCTTCTAATGTTGTCCTCTTGGCGCAGTTGGTACAGTGCTGTCTCTTTGTTTGACCTCGAATCCACATGGTATGTGGTTCGATCCCCGTGTGTTGCCTCATTTTTGGACGCTTTGAACAGGTTTAAATCCTGTTTAATCATTGCTTCATCACGGATTAATTAATCCCTGATTTAATCCGCGATTACCGTTGAGACGGCCCCTGATTAATCAAAACTCCTAGGGTTACTGAAAATTGGTGAAAGTGGAACCGGAGCACGAACAAAATCAGGTTAGGGGAACATTTTTAGAAGCTGGTGGGCCATATGCACCCCGGAAGAGAACGGGCTAGCAACAAACTCTGTCTGCAACTCTCCAGGGACATAAAGACCATCCTGCTGCTGAGTTGAAAATCTGGCGTGCAGACAGCACGAACACCTATCCTTGATCAAAGTTGTCCATCGCGATCGAGATCTCCTCAAACGGCGCACCAGAATTGCGGAAGTGTTTTTTCATAGTTTTGATTGTGACTTAGGTACCTAAATTCAGTGGGAGATTGAGCACGAGTTTAAAAGTTTCGGTGCCCAATCTTTGTTCGGGGATACAATTTCAAGTACCCGACAACTACCTCAACAGGTCAAAGAGTACCACGCAGGGTCAGTAACAGACGAATGCTAGTGAATATAGGTCATTATGAGCCACCATACCACTGCACGGTGCTGCACGGCACTGCACTGCACTGCACTGCACTGCACTGCACGGCACAGGTGCACGGTGGCGTGCACTGCCGTGCCGTACCGTGCACTGCCGTGGCATGAGCCGTGCATCGCCGTGGCATGAGCCGTGCATTGTGACGACGTATAAGAATACTATTCGTGTATCGATTAGATGTATCGTTTATCACGATACACGAAGATGAGTGGGATTCAATCAACTCTTGCAATGTATGCGAGTATCGACTGCGTTCCAGACAAACGAAGAATTCCGAATGCCTTTTGGGAGTGGCGTAATGTTTCGGTAAATGATGAGGGAGGATGGAGTATTTGTAAGAATCGAGCCTTCGAGGCTAAAGTCCTACAACGATAGAAAGTCAGTGAGGTGAGTGTATTCGTTACACTTTCCGCAGAAGGTCTTTGGCGACCAGAGATAAGAGTTCCCAGTAAAGATTGCTTCACTGAGAGAGGTTTCGAGACGATATAAGAGACAGAGGATAGCCAGATAATTTGGTGCACTTGAGTGTATTTCGATACGGCAAAATACGGGGGCAAAAGTACTCCCTGATTCTGTAGTTCTACAGTCTCTTTTAACTGAACTGGGAATGATGCTATGGTAACCGAAATCACATGGTAGTACAAAAATAGATCATAAAACCGGTCACAAGGGTCCGAACCGTATGTACAAAATGTATTGGAAATCAAGGAACTATAGAATAGGAAGGATGAAACTGTGCCAACCGTGTGATCATCAAGGAGTCCTGGGTATGCAAACCGTTTCATGAAAAGCCACCACACAAAGGTGCTTGGCGCATCATGTGGATATTCGAGCCTAGCTGCATTGAGCGAAAATGAGCATGCAGCTGACTTTGGAGCTGATTATGATTGGTCGAGGAGGTAGATCCGGTTGAATGGTTCTCTCAGGGTTATGGATATTATTCCGCACCCAGAGAGTGGTAGAAGAACACTACAGGATGAGAGGAAGTTTCCCTTTTTAGAGAGGCCTGAAGGATGTGTTTGGTCACGTGGGCGCATTATTGCCTTTTCGGGGGGTATAGCCGAGATTGCCGAACAGCCGAAGTAAGTTCGGAAGTTAAAATTGAACTTTGGTGATCCTTTTGGGAAGTTGTGGCCATTGAACTGAGCTGATGCGAATGAATGATTTTCAGGTTCTTCCGTGCTGAGATACCCGAGAATAAGTGCGTGATTTAACCAATTTCACAAATGTGGTATCACAGCATCGCCGTGGCATGAGCCGTGCATCGCCGTGGTGTAGTCCTTGCACCACCATGCAGTGTGTGCATGTCTGGGGTATGCTGTCTCCTATTTTATTGCATTAAAATACCAGTTTTAGTTAAACATCGGGATAAGTTTGGAACACAATCATGGACGGAAACTTCGACGGGATGAGGACCCAGGGCTCTCTACGAGGTTATTGAAAACCTCTCGAGGCCTGCGCAAACAACCTATGGACATGATAGGTGATAAACTCGAGGGCGGAAGTCTGTTTCAAGTCTTAACCGTTGGATTTCAACCGTGAGAAAATTATTCAATGGATGAGCTTGACTAAGTGTAGTGAATTTCCTTGGTGGAATGTGTGTGAAGTGCCTCTGACAATCGGCGGAATCACAGGTTAACAGATCTGGTATGGGTCATCTGCTCAGGTTGCATCCGACTCGGAAATTCCAGCTTACAGGAAACATTGTTGGCACTGTATGACTTACATAGTACCGTACATCTAAGAGACCCACAATCCTGGGACATACCTCAGAACAGTGAAGTTCCCCCGGGGAACGAGAATCCAAATGAACATTCAGATAATTGACTATGAGTACCTGCCGTGGGTGGAGTGCTGTCTTTGGGCAGTTGAGCAATGTGAATAGGCCGCTACGATGCGATCCAAGGCGCCGTGAGTCAGAATAACCATTGTGAAGACGGAGTAGACAACAATATCAATGCCTCTGCGTCAATAATCAATAACACCATCTAACTTATAAAAACATCAATTACACTTTGATACAGGAAATCCATGGGGTAATGAAAGAAATGCCTTGAGTGCAGCTTGAGAGTGTCCCTGACACCTGAGAACAACTCACAGACTGTGTCAGTCTTAAACCGGGACACACCAACACTGCCACGGCAGGCACGCCACGCCACGGCTTTTTCCCGGGGCCCCTACCACCATGCAGGAGAAGAAAATAGTCGCAATGAGACCAAAAAAACTGGCTCTAAGAGCCTTCATCGACCCAGCACTTCCATACCACCCCACTCTAAAACTCGAAACAGCGCAGAATCCGCCGCGCGATCGGGATCCATACCAACAACATTTTGCCAGCGTTTGATGTCGTCCTTTGTAGTCTTAGACTCTTCCCATTCACCCGCCGCCTCCTCCGGGATCCCTTTGAATAACATGAATATACGGGTTATGACGTCCGGGGGCAGATTGATATCCAGAACCGCGGCAGCCTCGTATGCAGCCTGGGGGACGAAGCGGAGCGCGACGTGCTTGTGCTTAAGGAAGACAGGGAGCCAGTAGCTGCAGCGGGTTGTTCTTTTAGCCACAGGGAGGAAGGTCTCGCTATTGAAATTTGGACTGACGTTATGAAGGAAGTCCGCGCCTCAGTGTGCAATCCTAGACCGAGGAGAACCTTGTTGAGATACAGCGTAATATAGTTTACCGGGATAAGGACCGAGTCCGCCGGAGAAAGGTTGCTCGTCAGGGGGGAGAAAGACTCGGTCGCATTAACTTGAACGACGGCCGGGGATGCTGGGGCTGAGATTGGCACTCCGTGGTTGGTCCAGGTAGTCAAGTCGATGGGTGCGGCAGCAAGTGTAAGACGACATGCTCACTCCGCCTCCCAGAAGAGATACGCGACATTGAGGCCGGTGTTGAGTTCCGTGAGGCTGCCGTCCAGGTGCGTGCGCACATTCCATTCGATCCGCTCCTTCGTCGAGGCCAGAGGTTTGGCAGTGATAACTGGGTAAATTGCGGAGAGGCTCCATTCCCGACCGAGGGTTAGCGCAATCGAAACATCCATCTCTGCGGGAGAGTACACATATATCACCGGCTTCCTGCCGCTCTGGGTTCGGAACACATCAAGAGAGTCCCCATCCGTCATCCCGAGGCCCTGGGGCGTAGCGGAATCGAGCAATCGAGCGCCGTCGCGGACGATCCTGAAGTCTTCCTGACCCAGTCCGGTCCTCGCCGACAAAAGGGGTAGAAGAACATCGATTGTCGAATTTATATTCGTGGATACCGGGATACTCAGGTGTTCAAAATCGAGTTTGATCGAAATTCTTCGGTTGTCTGCAGTGACGTTAGCGGGACTGGAACGTGCGCATACAGCAGGACGGCATACGGGAGGGCTTGAAAAGCGCCGGTAGGGTTTTGAGGCGAACAACTGGATCGCTCCTCCCACACGCGTGTCTTTCCGTGACGGATACGGAGGACAGCGAGTCGACCACGCTCTCCCATATTTCTGGTGCGATATCTGTTAGTCTGTTGTCGACAGCGGCAAGCTCGTCCGTTTGCAAAATGAGGTCCCCTTCCTTGATATCGGGAAAATGCCTTTGAGCAGTATGGACGGCGGCCTCCAAACATCTCCTTAGAACGCGTCTGCATGGGTAAGGACTTGCTAAGATACCGGATAGGTCTTCGGCCGGAAGACGAGGACGCGTTTCGTTCCGTTTGTAAAAACGAGGTGCGGCCCAACTGGCTTTTCTGTGGCCTTTTTTGCTTTGGGCATGTCGGGGTGACTCTGGTGAGGAATCAACGATGGTCACGGTCACGAGTCGGTCACAGTCGCGTGTTTGGAAACGCGACAACAGCACCAAACAGCGCGCACATACATACACCAGTGTCCGGCTTGGGTTGGGCAAATGTTGATGCAATCGACACATCGTAAGAGAGTGTCAACCCAACGAGCTTGGAGGGTTGATACTCCCGCGGCTTGGTCTGAATAAGCGGCAAACAGCTAATGGGATTTTCTGAGACTGTTCAAACCGAACTGCACAAGTCTATACATTGGCGGGTTTAACATGCAATGTGATGAGGTAGGGTACAGACTGTTCAAACCGAACTGCACAAGTCTATACATTGGCGGGTTTAACATGCAATGTGATGAGGTAGGGTAGAGTATTCGGGGTTCATATTTGGAACTATCAACCTACCGTTCGATGAAGCAGTCAACTGCGTAAAAAATCTGACGGATGATTAGCGTGGCCAGCGCACCTGCTAATCTCGTATTAACTCTTCGACGCACATATATTCCAGCTCGGCGAGACCATACAGGAAGCCCAAATATTTGGGCGAGGAGGATCTTCCCGGTGTTCACCCTTCGCCACTTTCCAAGCGAGATAAACGGGACAAAAACACACTTCGCAGACGTTGAGACCAATCCCACATCTCGAGCGGCGAAATGACCCATCCTTCCACCTCCTTGGCATTCTCGTGAGTCCGTTTCAGTGGTGACAAAGCTTCATTTCACCCAGAAGTTAGGGAGAATGAGGTGAATGGTGATACGTGGAAATTTACGCACGATGGTGCTCGCCTGCATGAATTTTCGGAAAGTCGGGGAAGAGTCGAAGCGTAAGATACAGAAGCGGGAGTCAGGAACATACAGTTGGCTCTCAGCACCGTGGCGGTTGGGGTCAGTCAGGAAAAGACTCGTGGTTTATCACAATCCTGCTCGGATTCGCAACCTTCGACGGAACCCTGTGGCCAACGGAAGGCAAACATCTGGCTCACACAATATCCCTCCAGGTAGCGACATGCCTCTATGATCGTTACTTCATCGCGTCTGGTCATGAAGTCCTCGCGATCGATAATGAAGTCGCCCGCCGCCGACGACTCGCAGATTCGATAGAACGCCATGGGAAGTACCCAGTCAATGGAGAGTTGGCGCGAGAACGACCATTGATCACAGGGATGTAAGCGGCCTCTTCAAGTTCTTTCAAATACCCGGTAGATTTCTAGAGGTACGAGCTAGGTTTGATAGATCTAGCTAGAGCGTCTGTCAAGAGAGACTAGCAGCGAGCGCCTGAGACGCGGTTGACACCGTGAGCCGGATGTCACGGGAGTCACGCTTTGTCCTTGCTTCATCACCAAAAGGGTCAAAAGCTTCCGAGGCCTTGTAATTCTGACAAGGCCACACAAGGTCCAAACAAGCGGCACCAAAGCTTTGATGCGACCTTCTTAGGGGTCACCAAGGCTTGGGCGAGCCTAGCCAAGGCTCCATCAACCTTTCCGCCACCTTTCAACTCCCTTCTAAGCTTCCTCCAACATTTCCCCCACCTTCCCAGCAGCGGCCAGCGTTCTGGCCTGGAGCCGTCTCTCGGCCAACTCTACTACGGTTACTCTAGGCACCCAAAATCGGGGAAAACTCGTGTTATCACCAAAAAAAAACACCTTCATTCACATTCTAGGGCCGACACACTCGATATGAGCATATGAATGAGGCCAGTACTCATCCCAGTGCCTTTCTTTCCTAGCAATGATGCACAACTTGAAATTTCATGATCGGAAATGATCTCAAGCAAGTATCGACAAGGTTCTTTGATATGAGCACCCGAATCAAACGGTGGCTGCCTGGAAAGGCCAAAAAATAACATACTTGGGTCCTCATACGCGGCCGCGGCGTGAAACCCAGTCGACCCTCGTTGCGATCACAGTAGTTGGAATTTCAATATGACTTCGAACCATCGATGGCGCGGGTCCTAGAAAGAAACAGGTTGGAGTTTCGAGTGTACACGGGAGTTGTGAATTAGCGGTTCTCACCTGCCGTCGTGTCAAGGTACTTATCTTAAAGCAAGTTCAATTTCAAGTTGACAATTACTTCACAGGGTCAAAAATCGGTTTACACTCAGAGGGTGCTTAGGTACTTAATTCCCTTCATTCAGCCTCAAATTCTGGAAGTGCTCGCTCCATGGACAGGCTGCCAGAATATTTCTTGGGAAATTTTTGATGCCCTATGGAAAGCCAGAGCACCACGCTCGTTTGATGGCCGGTGATTGCCTTATCGGGCAGTCGGACCCAGGCCACTGCCGCGTACCGGACATAGAGGGTGTACTATAGTCATCATGTAGTACCACTTGCACGTGTAACTAGAGGTCAGTTGGATTTTGTCTGCTATTAAATCAATACATTTGCAGGCAAAATCAGTTGACCATCAACAAATCTCCATTCGGTGTCGAAGATATTATCCAAAGAGTACTACTTTGTCTCTCCTCTTTGACTGGACTGACCTCGAGATTTAAGAGAATTTATCATGAGGTCAGTAAATTTATTCACGGGAGCCCCCATGTTTTGTTCAATGAACCATCACCGCCGAATTTTGACAGGCAACGCGGCCACATGACCCAGCAGCCACAGTCTTCGCGGTGTTTGCGCGAGCGCAGAATCAAATTCACTACATGTGAAAGTATTCAAGTGATATATTGGTATGAGTTCAAGTGTACTCAGTATGTTAAAGGCTCACCTAAGTGCAGCCTTTGCAGCAATCATATCAGAGCTTAACAGCTTAATGGCATAAAATATTCATAGTGGCATAAATCATAGGCATAACACTTTTAATATGATAAAATGCGACTTTGAACTTCGATATCTTGCAAACTTCTCACAGTTACATGACCCTGTCCCGATGCAACAAGAAATGAGTGCCATGTTGGTAGCACTGGTGGAAGCCTGGCGGGCGGACCAGGAAACACTGAGCCAAATCACACCAGAGCTCAACAGAATCTCGGTATGGATTGAGCGGGCGGGCGAGCGAGCGATACACAAAGGTAGACGACAAGGGAACAACTACTGATGTAAGTACGTGATCGGTCCGTAAGCCGCCGGGCTTACACCCTCCCCCACTCTAAACAACTGAATATCCGACGACAAGAAAATAGAGTGAAGTACCACAAGGTTCGTTCCACCAGAACGCGATTGAGATGGGACACATCAGTGGGAACAGGGCCGAGGCCAGGTGCACAGTGAGGACACCACACGCAAACGCGCCAAGGAAGAAACGAGGGATTGCCCGAAACGAAGAAGCGATATTAAAAGGCCATAGTGTATCAAAGGGGGAGAAATATTCAGTAATCACTGTTGTCCGTCCCTTCGGAAAGGCTGTCGTTCTCGTCCTCGACTGCTGGAAAAATTGCGGCAACGGCGTGGATTTCTCCGTATAGCGACGAAAACCCAATCAGACCTACAGCGGCAACAACCGAAGATGCCGAGCGCGGAGGAATACCGAGCGCAGTGTCGCCCGGGCAGTTGTCGCTGCGATGCTTTGTCCAGCCTGGGGACTGGGGTGTCTTCTTGCAGTGGTAGCAACCACCAGCCGCGCGGAGAGCCTCTTTTTCGGCCGAGGTGAGCGAGTACGAGAAGGGACGAGCAAGCGCGGATGAGGGCGGGGTAGGGAGCGACGGTGCGGAAGAGGTCGATGGAAGGGGAGCCACTGAGGAAGGGATGGAAACAACAAGCGGCTCACTAGACTCGCGTACAACACGTTCTGCGACCAGGCTTTCCCACGCGGTGCTCATATTGGCGATAAGACCGTCGACCTTCATATTGGCATATTCAAATCCGGGTTGACCAATTACACGGAGACGAAGGATGGGGTGCGACTGGAAGAGGAGGTGGTTCTTGAGAATGGAGTCGTTGATGGTGTATGCGACACCGGCAGAGGTAAGCGAGTTGCGGGCGAGTTCGAGTGCTTTAGCGAATTGGCGGAAGGATGTGGTGCCCTGGCGTATGGCGTAAAATTCACCGAGCGCAGCAAGTTTCCAGTTCGCGGGGACAAAACGTTCCCTGACCTTCCCGGCGAACTCTTCGAACGACGTCAGCTTCTTCAAATTCTCGCGGTTTTCGTTCCACCAAGTTGCCGCAGACGGCTCCTCCATCCGCAACCCTGCGAGCGTGATGAGCAGTTTCGGCGCCACGGACCGCTCGGGGTGCATGCCCTGCCATGCTTCATAGGTGTCTTCACATCGACCAATCCAGCCATTGACAGATGTCGGCGTGGGCTCCTCCGTGAACTTGGGGAATTCGAGCTTCGATGATGACATAGGGGGTGGACGCCGAGGAGGTACAGGTAGGTGTGGCGGAGGGTCGTGGTGCGGGACAGGATCGTCGAGCAGCGGGGTGAGCGGCGAGAGCGGCGAGAGTTCGGGCTCAGCAGACGACGTGGCGTTCTCGGTGATGACGGGATTGGTCGACGTGGTGCGCGGGCGACGGGTCGGTGGAGGGAGTGGAGGAAATAGCGGGGTCGAGCCGGAGGCGATAGAGACGCGCGTGGCAGCACGGCGAGGTGGATTGTGTGCCAGCGTGGCACGGCGAGGCAAGTCGAGATTGAAGTTGAAAAGAAAGTGGAAGCCTGGCGGGCGGACCAGGAAACACTGAGCCAAATCACACCAGAGCTCAACAGAATCTCGGTATGGATTGAGCGGGCGGGCGAGCGAGCGATACACAAAGGTAGACGACAAGGGAACAACTACTGATGTAAGTACGTGATCGGTCCGTAAGCCGCCGGGCTTACAACTGGGCGTAAATTCTCCAGAATATTCCATACAACCGCTGACATGCATTGGATCCTGGAATAATTGGTCTCCTACCTGGATGTGTCAAGGTTTTTATTCTGATTCAGGTTGAACTGTGTTAAACATACCTTCAAACACAAGTTTCCTTGCAATTCGGAGGCAATGCCGGTCCCGCGACTCCCCGACTCAACTCGGGGGCTGGGCTGCGTTTTTGGCGGTTATCCGATGGGCCACCGTATGATTTGGTTTTCTTGCTATGTGCCGCAAGAGGTGAATGATCTCTGGATCTTTCAATTAGATCATTTGGGTGATGCGATCAATTGGTGATGGCCGTCACTTGTGCGCCGACTTTTCAGAATTCCTCAGAGCATAAAAAGGCTTGGGTATTCAAGGGTTGTGGTTAAGGAGGTATGGCAAAGATTCCGCAACCAAAAACATGCGCTTGAACTCACGTAGAATAAAAGCTCGCCGCTCCGATTGATGACAACTGATGAGAATTCCCTTTTCTGGGGGGGGGGGGGGGGGGGGGGGGGGGGTCGTGGGAACTTATTGGCTGATCCAGAGATCACTCACCTCTTGATGTGCCGCCCTTGGAATGCGCGGCAACCTGCACACGTGCTCAAACGACCGTCTGTAATCTATATTTATTTGTGCTCCAGGGCCCAAGCACCAAGGCATGGTGACTGGCAATTGGCGGACATCAAATGTCCGTTTACACTTGTTTGTACCGCCCGCCAAATTGCTGATTTCGATGGCAAATCCGACGTTCTCTTCCACCACACTCGCTCAAGCTCCCGTATGGCCAATTCAAGTCAGCAATATTATTGAGTATATACATAGTAAGATATCTACAGTAATTATGCAACTATAAACCATTAAACTGCACTAGAAATGTGAATTAATCTTGCTCTCCATACCCCGCATCGTCCTCCTCGTCGTCTGGCTCCACACCTTCTTCTCCCTCTTCCGTAGTCTGGAGCACCTCGGGACCCATCAAAGACACCTCACCAGCACTTACACGCGGCATCCATCGACCTATAGCGGCCACTATGAGATCGGCTTTCTGGTTTTTCTTGAGCTTCGACAACGCCGGAATCTCCGTCTTTTTGTCCACTTCAAGCTCTCTGAGGCGATGCCATTTGAGCTGAAGGTCCAGTTGGGGAACCAATATCTCCTTGAGCATCGCCGGGTCCGTGAATCGCGACGCATCGAAAATCGGGACACACTTGTTGATGTCGGCGATCTCCTTGGCTTTCTTGGCGTCAAATTTCGTCCTCTTCTCGCGGTGCTCGTTCACCGTGCGCTGATCGTGCTCCGCCTGGGCTATCTTTCTTTTTCTCTGACGCCCCTCCGCAGAAATTGCGCGGGCCTCCTGGCGCAGGAACTGCTGTGCTGCCGGAGTATTGAGCTTTTCCGCAATGAACTCTCCGGTCCCATTCTGCTTGTATTGTGCCTTGGCATTGATGTGGTCCACAGTTGCATTCGGGGCTCGACGCAATGCTACACGTGCATTACTGCCCAAGAACCCCTCGTTTATGCAGTTTGTGGCCGGCATCGCTGCCTTGCGCTTTTGAGCATCAGTCAGATTTGACTCGAGGACGTCGGAGCCGAAACTCCGCCATTTCTCCAATGCACCCTCCAGAAATTCGACAAACACGACGCGGACCTCGTTCAAGGGAAGTGTGGGGAGAAGGGCATGGGCCGCGTACATGGCCTCGGGGCGTTCCCATGGCTTTCCGTCCATCGATGCCGTCGTGTGGGTCAAGTTCGGACCCATGATTATATTAGGATCTGCAATCACGCGCTCCAGATGCGCTATGAGCTGCCGAATCGCGGGGCCCATGTCCCACAAGTTCTGAGGACCGCCTGCACTTGACCGCGCCCGTACAATACGCATCACCGGGTGACTGAAGTTCTGCCCGTACCAGAGGAGCACGACAAGCTCGACAATGGTGCGCAAATCATTGATACCCTCCCAGATATTCTTTTCGAGGTTGGTGTATGCGAGCGACATCTTTCTATCGCGTATGAACTGCATCATTTCGCGATAGACGGGGAGGTTTACAATGATCTCGGCTGCGGCGAGAGAATAACATTGATACCGCGTGTTACTTGTGTCTGGGAATCGGATCGAATGGCCAATGTGTTCATGGGCGGCGAAATAGACACCGTGGCTATCTTGTTGCCCCCGTTTGTCGTCCTTGTTGTTGAGGAGGATGCCCATAAGCTCACATAGCTTTACGGCGCCTCGAGACGAAACCTTCTCGGCTCGTTCCTTTGCGGCCGAGGAACCGGAGCTGGCGGCGGCAGCGTTATCTTTATTCATGAGGATGATTGGCTGCGAGAAGCCATGTTTCAACCAGGCAGCTATCATCCGCACGACACCGCCTGAACTCCAGTCAGAAGTGCGGGAGGAAAATGAGAGAATAGACTTACCTTTGTGTGCGTTGAGATCCTTATGCATGAAGCAACCTCCACAATGAAAAAAAAGAGCCTCGGCGCGTTCCTCCGGGGTCAACTTCTCGAATTCTGCTTGGCCGAACTTCTGGGTGAGTTCGGTGTGCAGCGTCGAGTTGCGCCGAGTTCGCTCCTCGGCAGTGAGAGCATCCCAGGCTGCCATTCCGCCGGCGGCCTGGATTTTTGTGTCGGTTATTTCGTATATGACATCCAGTAATTTCGGCGCGCTGAGACATAGCAGAGCACGTTCACCCCGAATTTCATGATCCATCCGCTTCTTCATCTCTAGAAAAAGTGCTCGAAGCTTCTTCTGGTCGGCGGCATGGTCGGTCATCATGCCCGTAATTTTAATATAAAAGGTACGGAAGTCCTCGGGGTGCTCGCGACCCAATGGGCTCGCATTATAGGCGGCGTACATCTCCCTGATTAGTGCCATCCAACCGGCCATCTGCTCCTCACTTGTGTGGTTGGGTGCCTGGGTTAAACCAAGTGCGAGAAGTTTATCCTTGACAAATATGAATCGGGACTCGTAGTTGAGGTTTTTGTGGCTGGTCCCGTCACCGCTGGCAGTGAAATCTGCAACTTCGAGTCAGATAGGCCCGTAAAGGGAGAAAACGGATGATACTAACGATCAGTGTTCTTTACAGCATCAACAACTTGCACCTGTGCGCCAACAAGACCTTCGAGTATAATGCGACCAACACTTCGGCTGCTAATGTCATCGCATATCCGAATATTGAGCGCTTTCGCGACAGCGTGTATTATTTTGTTAACACTGTCCACGGGAGCGCCAAATGAAACAATGTCGCGCACACATTCACGGACTTCGTTCGAAAAAGCTCCGTCATCTAGCAAGGATTGGGTCGACAGCTTGGCAACTCCTGCCTCGAGCCGGTTATCAAAGCGGGAGACCTTCCGCGACAGCGCGTCTTTCTTGCGCGTCGCGGCGTCCTTCTTCGTGTAGAGCTCCATCTCCTTCTGTCTCCGCCAAGTTAACTCAGCCGACAATTCATCAAGCTTCCGTTGAAGCGACACAACAAACTGAGACGAAGAGGCTTGAACCCCCCGAAGTTGCTCCTGCAGGTCCCGGACCTGCTGTTCCACTTGTGCTTTTCGATCCGCGGTTCGAGATGCTTTGCGCGTAAGATTTCGACACATCCTCTCGTATTTATCACTTCGGTTTCGGAGGTTTAGAAGTATGCCGGGATCCGGAGAGCGTGTAACCGGGCTAGACAATCCAGAACGGCACGTAGAGGGAGTGGTCGGAGGCGAAGAGGAAGCATGAGCCGAGGAAGCATGAGCCGAGGAAGCATTCTCCTTGTCAGATTCATCATGACGCGACTTGGGCTTGATTACGCGTCTCGAGGACCCAAAGCAGTTGGTTCCTTGGGCAGAGGACCGTCCCTTCGTCCTCTTCCACTTCTTCGAGTCCTTAGCTGTCCGCACAGGCGGCATGGCCCCCCATGCAAGTTGTGGGCTCTGGCGAGACCCGTTTGATGGTGACGTAACTCGCTGACATGAATTCCATCGCGGGTGTTTCTTTGGTCCATCGTAGCGTGTTCAATACGAGCGCGTTTGCTCTGAAAAAATTACGACGAGCTCGCACAAGCAATCCTCAGGGAATGTCCCGCGTAGATTTTTTGATTTCTCTCTCTCAACTTTTATATCTTCAAAAACAGGAAACCACAAAACCAAGAAGGGCAAAAATGAAAAATCTGGCCGGGACATTCCCTGTAGAATGGTAAAACAAGCCTACCTTGTACCGAGGGTTTGGTGTAAATGTGGATTGGGGAGGTGGGTAGGATGGACCAAAGGAATTTGCCACCATTTCGGTGATGGCGTGGCTTATGTAACCGGCATCAGGCCCACTGCGATTGCCAGTCACCACAAGGCAGGCAAGCACAAGCCATAGACTATTTATATGGATTGAGTGAATACATTATTTGTGACCATGAATCCGCGGGTTGGTGTCTGTGCAATCGGAATGAATGATTTTTCGAACATGTCATATTGTGTCACGTCACGTTGCCAGTCTGGCTAATATACCGCGGTTGAAAGAAGAAATTGGGGCAAACTTCATGGAAGATTTGAATGCTGGTGAATCCGGGTGGAGGTGCTTCAGTAGGTCACCCGCAACCTATATCCGTGACCTCTATGCCAGAGGAGACGAACATGTAGCACAATTATTTTCTTCTGTTTGTAACTGGACACCGTTTGGCTATCTAATCATGCACTCCTTGTTTTACCACTAGTGTCAAAAATTGTTCGGAAAACTCCGACTTCATCAACTCGAGTCGACTTGAGTCACTCGAAGTCCCGGAAGAGTCGAATGGCCGTTGGAGTCGACTCCCCGAGTTGGGACTCGACTTTTCGAGTCGCGTCAACATTACGGGTCTGATATACTTGGCTGAGCACCCCGAACCTTACACCAAGACATCTTCCTATTTCTGATACACGAAGGGAACCTGATCCTGTGCTCGCGCAAACACTGCAGCTGCTGGGTCATGTGACCGCGTTGCCTGTCAAAATTCGGTGGTGATAGTTCATTGAATAAAACATGGGGGCTCCCGTGAATAAATTTACTGACCTCATGATAAATTCCCTTAAATCTCGAGGTCAGTCCAGTCAAAGAGGAGTGACAAAATAGTACTCTTTGGATAATATCTTCCACAGATTCGACACCGAATGGAGATTTGTTGATGGTCAACTGATTTTGCCTGCAAATGTATTGATTTAATAGCAGACAAAATCCAACTGACCTCTAGTTACACATGCAAGTGGTACTACATGATGACTATAGTACACCGCCTATGTCCGGTACGCGGCAGTGGCCTGGGTCCGACTGCCCGATAAGGCAATCACCGGCCATCAAACGAGCGTGGTGCTCTGGCTTTCCATAATGCCCCGTTATATTTCAGAGGTGACCGTCACACGTGACACCTCGCGTTTCTTCCTCCCTCCATCATCTTCGCGTCCATTCCCGCGATCCCGCCCCTCCTACTCGCTCAATACTAATTCAATCCAATGTATGCCGTCTGCCCCTATTCTCCGCCGTCTTTTGAGGTCGATCTGAGGCCTGATTCACGCTCCCACGCAAGAACAGGTGATTTCGGTGTTTTTCTGCCAACAAGGGCGTGTAGGCGCATTGCATATGACCCCAGGTGCCCCGAAACGTCTCAGATGCTTGGTATGTCATCCATTCTTGCCTTTGGCACGTTTTATAGACTCACAGAGCGTGGATTGCATTGCAGACACACTCTACTGCCACCGAACACTTGATATCATATCGAGTGGCCTCAAACTCGAACTCTTCTTTTCCTATAGGACCCTCAGGACTTCATACTGGATTACAACCAACGCCTCCTTCGCCGTCATTGGTCTTTTGGTGCGTCTTCAATACGCGCATGCATTTACCTTCGCCTCTGGCTTCTCCTCATCCTAGGTCTTCGAATCATGCTGCTGTTGCCGCCACCACGTACGTCGCTCACACACTGCACACACCTTCGCTGACAATTCAATCTTCCCAGCGCCACTGGTAACACCGATGCGGCGACCCCTGCCGGGTACGTCGTAGGTCTTCTAACTTGTTGCACTATGCTCATATCTTTTCTTGCAGACCTGCACCCGGGGACGACGACACCACGACGTAAGTTACTTGTTTTGATTGGCTTGCGGACGATACTAACCAATGTTTATTTCCTCCCAGTGCCTCAAATACCTCCCCCGAAGCCACCACGTAAGCATTTTGACTTGTAGATGATCTACCTAACTTGTTTTCAAGTCTGCTCACCTCTAGCGCCACCGGCACTCATCAAACCACGGAGCGCGACTACCTTCTGAAGGCAGCTACGACGTCAATGACTTGGAAACGGAACTACTGCGCGGCGACGCTCTGCCCCGGGTGCGTGTACTATTTTTTAAATTTAATTACTTCTCAACCACCCTTCAGATCCTTCGCCACAGTTGGGTCGACCCGTAGTCCATTAACGGCCACCACGATAGCATCCTCCGGATGCAACACACACCAACACGTGCTCGACTCCTTCATGCACGTACGACGATCGGCACCAAGGACGACGCTGGCCCTTCAACAACATCGTCGATTTGTTCGACCTCGCCACGTGGGTCACCGAGACCCCGGCCTGGTTCCAAGAGAAGTCTTCTAGAACACCGGCCCCGATGCTGACGAGAAGCCCGAAGCCACTGACCCCGTCCTCGTCCAATGTGCTGCCCCTCGTGCTGCGCGTGCCACGTCCGAAGTTCAACGGCTTCCTCGGTATGTACTTTCTGTCTTTGCCGTCACGTTACATTTCTTTCTTACAGCTCATTCCTTCTACCGGCGTTTTGACAACGTGAGTTTCAAACCCTTCTTCCTGTCCAACTTCTTGCTTTTCTCTCCCCCAGTGACGCTCTTTTACTTCCTTTGACACGAACCTCAGATTTTAATTCACTCTTTAACGGTACGTCTCTGCTGTCGCCACGACACGGTCTAGTTACTCATCATGATGCAAACAGAATCACTCACGATGAAACGAATGTATGTTTTTTCTTTCTCGACTGACTTCCTCCTTTCTAACCAACTTCGTCAGAGAATAATTGTGCCTTTAATAAGCGATTGTCTTATCAAGTGTGTCTTCGCTCCCTCAAGTCTTCTTTCGCTCATTTTCCTGCCCAGGTGCTGATTGGAGAACCGATGTGTCCCGAAAGTACGTTAGTTTACTTGGTCGAGGGCCATGTCTGATTATTTCTCTTCAGTGCATAATATCGCCGCCGCGCGTGCCTCGAATGCGTGAGTTCCCACTTGTCAATTCATTACATTCACTGCTCTAACATCGTTCATCGCAGCTATTCTTCTGTATGCTTCCGTATCGTGTATTCCCTTAGTTACCGCGAATATATGTGTTTTCTGATTATTTCGGTGTTCTTTGAGTTACTGGGAATACGGGGCAAGGCTGTGGGCAGCGTCGCGTGGCCGGAAAGGCCTCGCAAGGGGGCACAAGGCGGCGCAAGGCAGGCAAGGCTCGCGTACCCCTGCGAGGCCTTCTCATTTTGGTGTCATCCTTTCTAGACCCTTGTAAGGTTGTACCAAGCCTTGTGGGACCTTCCGCCGCCTTGTCAGGGTTACGGGGGGGTTCCAGGCCCCTAGTAACCTTTGTGCACTTTTGGTGATGTTGTCGATGATGCGAAGTTTCATGCTTGTGTGACGGTGACAATGTGTCTTGCTTTCTCCCTCATGCAGTCGTTTTCGAATGACGAACTCTCTTGTTGTCGGACATTGACCTAAGGCATTCTGACCATGGAGCAAGGAACGCGTGCGCCTTATCCCGGCGCGCAATCACTAACTCACAAGCGCCCCACCATTCTCGCCGGCCGCTCCTTGTACTAAAATCAGCTCCCTCACAAGGCAACATCCTTTTCAAGAACTTATCCGATCCAAGACAATGTTCCTGGCAGACACCGCTTCCTACGCCTTTCCGAACCAACCTTGTTCCCAATCTGGAAATCTTGCCTTATTCGGGAAACCAGCTCTTTGTCGCCCGCCATCCATGTTTATGACGCGGCAAATGAGTGCCGCGATAACAACGAGTTCAAGCTAACATCCCAAAGCGGCACATAGGTGGTCTTGTCCTCTGCTTGCTCTTAAACACCTCGACGTTGGCTCTTTCTTGAGTCATTGTCTTCGCCCAAAGCAGACTCGCACCCACATCGGACACTCTACTGAGCCGTCTTCCGTCACCTTCACCTCTCCCTTATCATCCCGATCTCCATTATCCTCGCCATGCAGTGCAAATTCCTCCTCGCCTCCGTCGTCTCGTGCCGTACGTGTTTCTCCTGGCTTGACTCGAGCGATGCTCATTTTTTCCTCAGTGATGCTCTCGGTTGCCGCTGCCCCGATAGCCGTAGCCGAACTCACCACCACCCCCGAAAACCTCGCCCGCTCACCCTTACCCGTACGCAGCATCTTCCATGTCCTCACCCGCTTCTTACCAAGTCATCTTGCCTTCTTTCTCCAGGAGCCTGTCGAAATTGCCCGCACACCCGAGCCCAAACCCGGCTGCAAGATGTACGCATGCATCTGGTACGCATCCCTTCCCTTTATTTATTTTCCTTCGTCCTCATACTTCACCTTTTTTCCAGAACCCAGAAGTTAGAACCCACAATTAAAACTTGCATCGCCCACGCAACACCACACTCATTTCCCTCCCACCTCCTCGCCTCGGCCTCAGTGCACCGCCCATTCACTTACGGTGTATGGCTTTTTAGTTACGCTACTGCGACCACTCTTACCCAACCTACCCTACACTCTCCTCAATCCTACCTCATCCGCGCTCCACTCGAGACTATCTACAGTATCATTCTTGTTACTCGCTTACTTACTCGTGGATGTGCCTACTGTATCCCTACTTGAACTTTCGCACTTTGTATCCCTTTTTGCTTCCCTCGATGGGAACTCCACACAGTCTGTATTTTTATTGGAATTTTATTCGGGTTCTATCGTCGACAAGGAAGATCAATAGTTTCTTTCGCAGGAACTAATTGAAGTAGTTCACCCTAAACTCGCAGAGTGTGCCAGCGAGGAATTGAACAACTCTCGATGAATATTCAACGTCAGTCGCGGTTTGAACGTGAATTATCCTGTCGTGCCTGTTTAAAAAGCTTCGGACAGTGCTTCATTTTATAAAGAGTTAGATGCTAGAGGTGTCAAGGATAACTTGGCCTCCAACTCCGATATCGATCCAACGACTGCGGTCCCGTCAACCACTCCACGTGAAATCCCCTCTGCTTCAAAAGCCTCAGCGTCTCCACTGCATGCAAGTTTAACTGCGCCCATTTGACGAAATCCAGCACACAGACCACTGGCTCGGCACACATCGTACTCGCTCGCCGCGACTCCATCATCGCAACGAGCTGCGCACACGCGGGCGCATCACCGACCCCGGTTATGAGAAGCGCGCGCAGCGCGGGGACAAGGGGCCGCGCGTACGCATTTGCATTTGCATCCGACAGCGGGGGGACAGTCATGCCCGTGAGGAGTGCCAGTGCGTCCTGCACCGCCGACGAGCGCAGCTCCACCAGGCCCGGGGAATGCTCGAGCACGGCGAGGATGTCCGCGGCGCTACACTGCACGTCCGTGGTAAATATACGGAGGTGACAATTTGAAACGCTCGACGAGGGACGGCACGGCGGAGATATCCATGGAGATGTAGATATCCTCGAGCGCGGGGAGGACGAGCGAGCGCAGGAACACACCGTCTTTGATAAGGAGGGTGCGCAGGCGCGGGAGCTCGACGGTCGGTGCGAATGCGAGTCCGACTCCGCCAGGCTGAGGTTGCTCGTACGGGCGTCCAGTAACGCTCAGTGCAACGAGGTTGTGCGCCTGGCGGAGCTGGCTCAGGCCCACGGAGTCAGAGACCTTCATGTTGAGCCGCTCGAGCTGCGACCAAGGAAGGTGCAACGAGGCTTTCCCAGACAATGTCACGTCGCGCAGGGCCGGCGCGTTTTCGAATGCACTGAAGGAGCGGAAGCCGTTGTTGTCGTTGTACCGCAGCCGGCGTAGGAGGGGCAGCCTGCCCTGCACCTTCGCAAGCGCGGGGCCCATGAACGCGCGCATCTCGACGTCCGCGACCGCCCAGCGCGCGGAGCACGCGATGAGTAGCTCCACGCTGCCCGTGTCGGAGAACCCCAGCTCGACGGTGAGTGGATGAGGCAGAGAGCGGTCGATGTGCGTCTTGACCATGGCGAGGGGGATTTTGCGGTCGATCGTTGTCCAGAGCTCGGGCAGCGCGAGGCTGATGGCGCGCCAGCGGCTGCAAACGCGTCCTAGGACCCAGGGGCAGCGGTTCGTTGCGTGTTTACGGGCCGCGTCAGGAACAGTGAGGTTGAAGATCTCCACAAGGACGTCGGTGGGGATGCGCCGCACCACGGACAGTATTATGCTTCCGCGTCGTAGCTGGTCGGCGGCAGATTGGCGCAGACGACGATGTTTCTCGAGACTCGCCTGCAGAGCAGTTATTGTGTTGTCCAAGCGAAGAATCTGAGCCTTGCTTTCATCCAGAGCATTTTGCACCTCAGAGGTTTCCAGATATGTCGGAGGGTCGTTCGTCTCCAGCAGATAGCGCGGAAAGGACGGTAGATGCGCATCGCTATCTTTATTGCCGGAGTGCAAGGCGATAGCGCAATTTGGGCAAGTAGTCGTAGTATCAATTCCCTTCATCGCAATTTAGCAGTTTTTCTGGCTCAGTTTAGGCTAATTGAACCCTGCAGCTAGCCCAAGTCACGCTCGACCTGGACCCACACGGTGGCAGAGGGAGAGATTTGCATCAGCGGCGGCCGAGCCGGAACTCTCCGAGTCCGTGAACAGAAAACTGAATATGTTTTGTATGCCGGTACCCGGCTACAGTAAAGGGGGGCTTGCGCTAATTCCGAGTTGCCGAATACTTTTAATTCTCGAGAAATACATACTGACTGAGATCCATTCAATAAGTATCTAATGTGAAACCAAGTTGAGTCCTTTGCTCTGTGTCCTCCTCCAGCATCTGCATTAGAGCAGTCCTGAAACCGGTAGAAAACAATTTTTTTATCCCAACACTGTGGAAAGTAAAGGTACTACATATGAGTACCCGGGTACTAATTATGCCAAAAAGGTACTCAAAATGAGGGCTTTAATCCTGAGTGCTTTTTGAGGTACTTCGTATGAGTACTTTTGAGGTACTACCTCGAAGGTACTCCATATCAGTTCTTTCACCAAAACTGTGGGAATTTCGAGGTGATCTGTTGACGGCGGCAAATATCGGCCGATTTGGCCATGTTTGGGCCCATCAGCGGCTTCTTTTCTTTGCACCGGCGTCGCGTCTCTGCACTCGCTACTAGTAACGTCGCGGACGCGATCTACCCTCGTACTCGTGAAATCACCATCTGTAGTGTTATTAGCCACCCCCCCCGCCGACATAGGTATTCGAAAATAACCGCTTTCCCGTGCCTTTTATGGACCCGACCTTTCAGCCATCGATGCGCGCGCGTTCACGCAGAAAGAAGCCTAGCAAATCTCCCAAAAAGCGTACCCGCAATCCCAGAACATCGAAACGAGCGGAGAAACTGCGGAAGCGAAAGAAAATTTGCAATTGCACAGATGATTGCGGTAAACTTCTTGCAAAGAGCACACGCCGCACCCACTATCGCGCGGTTAACAATGTGCTATTTGCCGATTCTGAATCTGAAGGCGGAGGCTCCTCCGATGAGTCGGAATCTGAAGGCGAGGACGAGATGGATGTTGACAACTCCGACAATAACGTCTTCAACTCACCTAACAACGGCCACCAACAATCATACACTGCAGATCTGTCTGACATGGAGGCAGACAATTCCGACTCGTCCGCCGATTGCGACGACATCTCGAGCTCTACCTCCGACTCCATGTCGGACATCCCGCCAGACTTGGATGGCTTTGGTTCTGAATTCAGCATTGACGCGGAAGAATGGGAGAGTTTTGATGAAACAACCGACCATGAGCTTCCTATTACTCGCGAAGAAATGATCAGAGAGCTCGAAGAGATGCTAGGGCCTGATGAGGAGAGCGAGCTGTGGCAGCACAGTGAGTCGTTCCATCTTTTTATGACCTTCACCTTCCATCGATACTCAATGTGTACGATAGGAAACGAGATTCTGACGGAGCAGGACCGTGACAATATACGTGCATTCCGTCTGAAGATGTTGTCCAACATGCCTCGAGTCGCTTTCGCGCAGATGCGCCATGCATTCCGTCATAAACTCGAGATCAGCTCGCATTGGGTTATGATCCACCGCATTGCGATCCTCTCTGGCATTGAGCCCATGTGGTTTCATTGCTGTCCTGACTCGTGCATGGCATATACTGGAGCATACAAGGACCTAACGACGTGCGAATATTGCAGTAAGCCACGGTTCAACGCCGCTGGCGATCCCCGTAGGCTTTTCTGCTATCTCCCCATAATTCCCCGCCTTCAGGGATTTTTCATGAACCCGAACAAGGTGAAGCAGCTTTTATATCGCCATCATTACAAGCACATTCCGGGCACCATTTCCGACGTGTTCGATTGTGAGCACTACAGAACTCTCTGCGCTCAAAAGGTCGTCGTTGACGGCCAAGAATTGTCACACAATTACTTTTCCGGCAAATACGACATTGCCCTCGGTGTCTGCACCGATTCCTACTTGCTTTTCGATCGCCGCAGGAAGGGTCCTTCGGCAACACCAATTCTCGCAGAGATGTACTCTGTTCCACCGAAAACTCGCACACATCTGGAAGACTTGTTATGCTGCGGCGTCATTTCTGGGCCCAAAGGTCCGAAGGATGCTCACAGTTATCTCGTCCCCTTCGATGATGAGCTCGCCCAACTCGCTGTCGGTATTCCCACATATAACTCCCTCGACAAAAACATCTTCGATTTACATGCATACAATCTCTTCGTCATGGGCGACATTATTGCGGCGGAAAAGATGATGAACATAAAGGGTCACAACAGTCTTAGCGCTTGCCGTTCATGCAAGATGAAGGGTCACTGCAACAAGGCTGGCGGTGAGACCGTGTACTACATGCCGCTTGCAGCGCCCAACAATGATGGCGAGTTGCGAACGACTTGGGATCCACGTAACCTCCCTCTCCGCACCGACGAGAGCTTCCAAAAAATTGTTCACGAACTCGACGAAGCAAAAACGGACAGCGAGAAGGAAAAGATTGCCAAGTTCCACGGCATCAAAGGACGCCCCGCACTGCGCAGAGTTGGTTCGTTAAAACCGCGCGCGATCATACCCTTGGGATCTTATGCATCTGTTCTTCGAAAATGACATCCCGAACCTCATCAAATTATGGAGCGGCAAGTTTAAGGGCCTCGATACCGGGAGCGAAGATTATGAGATCTCCGAGGAGGTGTGGGAAGAGATTTGGAGGGAGACAGCAGAAGCCATGAAGGGCATTCCCTCCGACTTTTGCCGTTCTCTCGCCGGTGGACCCGGCAAATTTACGGCGGAGGCTTGGTGTTTCTGGTTTGTTTACATGGCCCCTGGACTCCTGAAGGGTCGTTTCTCGAACCCGAAATACCACGTTCATGCTTGCCAGTTGGGCGACATCATCAAGACCTGCCTGCTATTTACGATCAAAACAAGCGAGATCGACATTCTCGAGGACAAGATTATTGATTGGGTTCAAACTTACGAAAGGTCAGTATATTCTTTCTGCAAACATGGAACTTGATTGATTTTCCATACAGATACTATTATCAGTACCGTCCCGAGCGACTCAAAGCATGTCCCCTGACGGTTCACGGTTTACTGCACGTTTGCCCAGATATGCGTTTCTGCGGTCCAGGATGGACAACCTGGACCTTTTTTCATCGAGCGGTATTGCGGGTTTCTCAAACGTGGTTTGCGTTCCAAGCGTTTCCCTTGGGCCAATTTAAATAACAGGGTACTCCATTATGCTTACATGGAGCAAATTGGTGTTCGGTACGATCTGGCAGAAGAGCTTTCGGTTTTTGGCCTTCGAACCTCAGGTCCCTCAAAATCTGAACATGTGTATGACCACTGTGAGTAAATGGACTCATCTATTTCTTGTAACTCAACGCCTATAGATCCTCACGCAATCCTTCGAACTCCGTATCAAGCAAGCCACTCACCCAACGACGAAATTCGCCACAAAATTGCCCGCTTCCTCGCCGATGTTCTTGGAAAGCCAAAGGCCAAGATCCTCGCTCTGTTGCCCCAGATCATGCCGCGTTGGGGTAAGGTACGGTTTGTCGACGGTGATTCGATCAAGGCCACGTCTATCACGGCTCGTGGGGAGGACGCAGAGCGCGACAACACCTATGTCCGGGTATGGGTTTAATTTAAACATTTTATTCTTTGGACTTACCTCAATTCAAAGTACGAGGTCGAGGTAAAGAAGGAGAGAAAATGGGTGCCCCAGGTTTGCTATGGACGTCTTGAGCACATCCTAGTGTGCCAACTTCCTGTTGGTAAGCTGTGGGGCGCTTTTTCAGGTCAGACACGTCTCTTTGTAGTGCTCAGTCCTTGCTCGACGGGCGCGAGGGACGCCGCAACAGAGATTGTGTCCCACACCCAAACCAACCAGCCCATTGCTGTCGACCTCCAATCAATCTGCGCCGTTGTTGGACGATTTGAAACAAGAGGGAAATGGGTTATTGTCGACCGGACGGGAGGGTTGATCAAGCCAGAGTTTGTACCGACGGCAGAGATGGAGAATGTTGAGGAAGAAGGTTAATCACTTACACTATGCTTGCCAGAAAATGCACCCTTCCCTTTTTAAATAGCCTTCCTCCATTTTCCAACGGTTTGACATGAACCCAGCACCCAATGCGCCCCCAACACCATTTTGAATATTGATGCATGATCAAATAGCGAACACGATCACGTGTCAAGTGATGCGGAATTTGCTCAACGCGTACCAAGCGAAACAGACTAATGGCACACAGTTAGATCATCTCAGCGTGAGTGATAATCTCTAGAGAGTGCCTTCCAATGCCACCTGCCCATTCATTTAACAGCCCAAGGAATTTTCGACCCCTTCTTACCAACTTCTCACCTGGGTTGAGTCGGACTTCCTTAATAAAACTATGCAACATTAATGAGCAATACACCTTGTCTCTTGATTGGGAGGCATTAGCCTCAAACTCTCCTAGTACAGGACATGTTACATCGTCGCAGTTGAGACCATTTCGATGAATGTTTGCGTTGATCAAACTCGGAGTGTTCAGCCAAATATTGCCACACATCACGTCTCGCTTCCTTCCACCACGACCATGCCACCGAGGGTTGTCGGGATGGTTGAGCGCATGAGTGCTCTCGAGGCCGCACTAGAAGAGACAAAGAAACAGCTGGCAAAGAGCCAGAAAGAACTAGGCAAGCAAAATTTTGCGCACTCATATTGACCTCGACATTCCCAAGACATTCCTCACGTTTTTCCTTATTTTCCAGCTGCAGCTCGAGGCCCCAAAAGCGAACCAAAACTCATTCCAAGACCTGCTGGGCAGGCCGGACGCAAAGGAGGATACCACCTTCAAACCGAGATGGGTTTGGCCGAAGATCCAGGGAGATTCCAAAGGCTCTCGGTGCGTAGAGGATCTTGGTACTCCTCTGCATTTCTGATGGGATTCTCCAGCGCCTCGTACGCTCTTTTGCTAACCGTTACCTTCCCACTGGCAAGACGATTGCGAAGCAAAAACGCACCCGATTGCAGAAAGTTGTTAAGCTGGTATTATTTTCTTTTCGTCTGTTCGCCAAACCTAATTCAAGCACTGTTAAGATTCGTGGAGAGTGTAAATTCTTTCACCGCTTTCAAGGCGCTTGGCCCATACGAGACCTTATCAAAAAATACTTGCAAAATGCGCAAGACAAACACAAGCGTGACATGCGTTTAGAAAAGGAGGCGGAGGATGAGGATTCGGGGGAAGAGCGGTCCGCGAGGGTGCGTAAGCCGTCGAAAGTAGGAGCCAAAAGCGATGAGGAGGAAGGCGAGGAGGATGATGTCGAGGACGAAGCGGATGCAGGCGAGGAGGATGGTTGGGTGGATGACGATGACGACGGTCCGGAGGGTCAAGATGTTCTGTTCGACATCAGGGCCGAAGATGAGGACTTTCCGCTCGATGAAGCAGACTGGCCGGTACCGGATGCAGAAGAGTTGTCACCGCCGCGCAAGGGCGATGATAAGGTGCGATTTTCCTCTGACTTTTGGCATTGGCTGATGTAACAGCACCAGGAGAACAAAGGGGCGGTCAAAACCAAGGTACGAATCATTCGGGGTTTTTTTTCCTGCGGAAGCCAACACCGTGTTCAAATTTCCAACACCCACAGCTGAAGCGCAAAATCAATGTCACGGAAATAGAGAACGATTCGAATGACTCCCCGTCCCCGAAGAAGGTAGTATTTTGCCTCCTGCGTTCGAATTATTCTGATATATTTGCAGATAAAATCAACACATACGTCTGCGGTGAATGCACCGGCATCAAAGTCAAAAATACTTCCCAAACCCCGAAGCAAACCAAAATCAAGTCTTCTTTCTTCCCCCTCCCATTCCTTTGCCCCGCTTCCCTGCCCGAACAATTTTTGCACTGACACGATGCCGTCTGAACCCGGTCCTGAATTATTGTCTCTCACGAATCAAAAAAGAACTCTTAGCGGCAAGAATGGCTCTCATGATCTTGACCTCAAGATCTGCCGCGCAATTTCGACGCAGAAAAAGCGTGACACAAGTTTGAAAACGGCTCGAGCGCAACGATGGCCAACCAAAATTCGTTTCGATGACCTCTCGGATCGGGTTTTGGAATTCAAGCAGGAAATTATTGAGCTCGCTTCGGATAGCGACGAACTGGATGCAAATCCTCTTTGGAAGGGATTCCTAGAGTCAATCGATTGTCAGGTTTACAACTTTGCGGCTGCCCCCGACTCATTTCAGAACGCCAAAAAAGAGGGCTATTGTTGTGGGTAGTGAGTGGCTGCCCTCGCAACGCTCTTCAATGTTTATTGACATACTCTCTGGAGTTTTGGACCGCGCGGCAGATCGATCATTGCTGCCACGATTGAGCGTTTGCTGAGCAGTCGAGTTTCGGGAAGATCAGATATACCAAACGATTGCGTCCCTCATCGACACACCGCGTCATTGGGGTGATTTGCCGACGAAACGAAGCTCATTACAGAGGCAGACTTTGTCGACTTCGTGCTCACTCCGTACATCACCATTTCCCTCATCGCCATAGAGCTCGACATTTCTTTTGAGGATGCGTGGACAGTGTTTCAGCAGAGCAATAAGGTCGGTCATGCGCTTCATCCCATCCCCAGTGCCGCCCCTCCAGCAAAATCGCCTCCTCCAAAGAAACGCAAGGTGAATACTTCTGATGACTGCGCGATCCGATCTGACATAAATTTGAAGTCTGTATCTCCCTCCAAACCAGCTGGACCCACCTTTCTGACACTTGATGATTTCCCTTCGGTAGGATTTCGTTTCTACATTGTGTGAAAGCTAATGCTGTTATAGCCCTCGAAGAAGAAGAAGAAGACAAAAAAAATCATCTCAGGTAGACTTTGCGGATTGTGGTCGCTCCGGCGCAAACTTACCACCTCCACAGAGACAGCCAGCAAACTCTCAACATCACGAACCAGAGGCCTCGCAACGCTATGCAACTCGTTCTTCGGTTGGTTTTTCTTCTTCATCAGCGACATCCTGGCTAATAGCTCCCGGCAGAAACATAAACCGACCTAAGATGCCCTTCGCTTGCTCTGTGTATTCCAACGTGCTTTTCTGTAATTGATGATGAATCCCATATTTCAGTGATTCGAATAGCTTCACCCATGTTATAGGTCAAGAGTTCAGAGCCTCACTAGACCGTTCTCTTCAGACTGACTTCTATTAGGCAAACATACTACGCACCTAGACCGTTCTCTTCAGACTGAAGAGAACGGCCTATGGCACCTACAATATACAGAACCTCCACGAACCAAAACACCGCGTCGAGTTCCCATCACGGTAACACCCTGGCCGCCTGGGTGTGACTGCGTGACTGGATAGCGGGGTCAAACTACAACAACCCACTGCCTATGCGTCTGGAGCAGTGGGGTAGAATGATCCTAGGGCTTATAACCCTATATCTATTGCCAGATTCCGGTGCACTGCAAAACTCGCAAAGAAATGGCACAAAACCCACGCCGAGTAATTCAATTCCACATTACAGCTAATTATGTGCTGAAGTATGGAGACAAAATAATTTCCTAGGGCTTAAAGGTATGTTGGGACCCTCCTTAAATATTTACAGGCATTCTCATGTGGCGGGACCAAGAGGGTGGCAATTTCTTTCGTGAAGGTGGTTATGTTTGTTAATGTTTTCGATGTGACTGTCACGTGTGACATCTCGCGTTTCTTGTTCCACCACCATCCTCCCGTCGTCTTCTCTTCGTTCCCCGGCCCCGAACTCCCTCAATACAAACTCCAGCCGATGGGAGCACCCCATCTACACGCTCCAAGCCTTCCTTGGGGCCATCTTATACTCTCAGTCACCCTCCCACGGCCGGATACGACATTTAGCACTTTTCACCAAGAAGGACGCGGACGCGCATCGCAAAGCGCCCAGGAGACTTTCAGGATGTTCTAAAATTATGGTATGTGATCCATCCTTGCCATTCAGTTCTCCTATTAAGCTTCAGGCACCATGAATTGACTCAAATCATGCCCGCCACTATCTACTCTTTGGCGTCGGTTACGTCGGCCCCTCAAGCACATCATCTCACCTCGTAATTACCCCCAAATGCTTCAGATGTAACCTCAGCCCCATCCCGGAATGGCTTGGCACGTAGGAAACAGCTCAGATACTCTCTGTGAGTATATCCCGTTGGCCGTCATCTTGCCCTTACTAATGGCCCAAAACCCCTCCGCCCTTCGCACTCAACCCCGTATCAGCTCGTATTTCGACACTCGAAACCTGGTGGCCCCTTGTTCAGACCGCCTGCACCGTATTACACCCTCTCCGGTACTTGTCTCTTTCCTTCCTCCACCCTCGTTCACCCCATCACCTCGCACGTCCTCTTTCTTGAACCCTCTTCTATACCTCCGTCCCTGTGTCAATC